>JAHDVE020007659.1:0-29970 GCA_022606495.2 Halesus radiatus
ACAGGTAGAAAAAAAAAGTGAGAAAAAAAGTAATAATATAAAACACAAACACAGGGGAGGAAAAAAAAAACAAGGGAGAAAAAAAGTAATAATATAAAACACAACCACAGGGGGAAAACGCAGGGAAGGAAAAAAGTAACAAAATAAATAACAAACACAAATTTTAAAAAAATAACCTAACCGTGCGAGCCCACACATTACGCATCAACACGGTTCTTTAATTCAGAGGAATAATTACACACTTTTTTAAAAATTATCTAATTAACTATCTATTGCGCCATTTCCTATAGCGGTAGACAGATAGGATAGACCGCCATAAAACTTTGTATTCACATACGATCCTTACTCATTCGCATTAATACGTCATCTCATATAATATACCCCTCTGTTATTCTGACTCGGCATTGTCCAGCTTAAGTATTTGAGTCTCTTTTACTTACACTACTTTCTTCATTCATTCGTTCTGCATGCCCAAACCATATTAGCGTCTCTTTCTAAATCTTATCCATCACGCTTAAATCAACCATGTATTTTTTTCGGATCTCCACACTTTGATCAATTGATATATGATTTAACCATACATACCCCGGGGAATGTCATTTCTACATCATTTTCTCTGCCAGTTCCACGCCTCACTTCCAGTTCCATGACAATTCAAGACACACATGAATCAGATCCTTTTTTAAATATATATAGAAAGTCATTAAAAGTGTTGAAAAAAATCGCCCAAAAACCTAACCTAATCTAGTTTACCTGGAATTAAAAATAAAATTTATTACAAATTTTTAAACCTTACAAATATGTAGTGTACGATAACATACAATAATCAAAATAACTTAGTGTGAAAACTATTGATCAGATGTTAATTAAATTTTAAATTCCTGCATGTTAATTATTGATTTTAAAATCGTAAATACGAGTATATGTGGTAGGCGATAAACCCACAAGTACCGTTATTATTACAATATGAAAATAATTAATTTTCACTTGAAATTTCCTCTCCAATGTAGAATAACAAGCTGGATTAATGCTTAATACAAGTAATGAATATGTGCGAGTACTTTATTCAAATCAACATTTTGCTGACATTCCTATAACAACCTACTAGTAGTTATTTCATAAACCAATTTTCATCCATCCATAATAGCCTTTTCTTAGTGAAATTCGTGGACTCGATTGCTTTTATAGCTTATTTTTGAGAACAGAAAAATATATCTCAACAGCTTTTTAAAAAAAAAACGTTTTCTGGAATACCCTTATACAAACAAATTTTAAAAAGCTTTCTTTTGATATATTCAAGCTTGCCCGGGGGAAAAATCATTTTATTTTATTATGAAACTCAACTAAATTTAATAAAATGCTACAGTCTAACACATTTGTATTTTCACGAGAAAATATTATAACGCATTGCAGAAATTGCGTTTGGTGTGAATCAGTAAAGTACCTCGTATGCGATAATACATAGAGGTATATATCTATTTTATCAATATTTATTTCTAGGGTACCGAACTTAAGTGTTTTCATTTGGAACATAATTTCGATCAATCGCTGTGGATCTTTGAAATATCAATTTACTTACCAATAAAAATGAGACCATAAACAGTGTCGATTGTTGAATTTGAAAAAGATTCTATGATTAATATTTTTAAATTCTGACAAAATTTGGTAAAGAAACAAGCTTTACATAAAACTCTCAACATAATTCGCCATTTATGAATTAATCGTCGAGTGAAAGAAAGTGTGCCACAAAACCATAATTAAAGGTAGAAACACTCTTGTGAGAAGTGTTTGTAATTAAATTAATCCAACTTTCCAAAATGATACGCGTTTCGTAAATTACGGAACGTGGGGTTTGTGGTTTGAATATACCGTTTTCTGCAAATGCATCTTATTTTATCTTTAATATATAGTATAACGTAAATGCACAATTTGCATGAAGGACATAATTAGTATTTCTAATATAAATTTGTTTTAACCACATCAATTTTATATAATAATCAACCGGTTTAGGAAGTACCCTTCCTTCGTCACTAATATATTAAGACTAAACAAGAATACTAAATAATGACAAACATGAATATTTAGGTGTTGAAGTGGTAGCCGATCAGAGAGGAGGGGATAATTCGGGGGTTTTATGAAAGAAAAAAGCGATTCACTGGAAAAAATATCTAAAAAAGGACTATACGATAATTGTACTTGGATAATCAATTGTTCTTGTCAAAAGAGGAGGATTTTAGAAAAATAATAGTTTCATAAAATAAAGAAATTTTTTCTCTTCAAAATGATTAAAGACCAACAAAATTCTGAAATCTTGGGAAAAATGAATAAACATCAACACAGACATAACCACTCTACACTCTACAAGAATAAGAAAAGATATAAGACTTCCCTTTCGAAAGAATACAAAATCGCAAAACTCATTAATATACTCATATAGAGCCCTGTATATCTTCCAAGAAATACCGGCCAATATAAAAGAAGAGGAAAATGTTTTGAAATTTAAGAGGGAAGTCAAGAAATATGTTAAGTGTAATTTTTAAGTCGTAATTTGTGAAGTTTAATATGTAATTCCTAATTGTATATTGTGACTTATATAGTACAAATTTTTGATTGCAAGACATACTCGTATTATTATTTCTTATTTTAGAAAATCAAACTAAATCGGTTTTACTAATAACGAATAATTTTTTTTTTTTTAAAACCCGTGAAAATTAGAATTGGGTGGGAGTAAATAAAATCATTTAAATAAGTCGTGACAGTGTGGATTAATCGTAATTTGAAAACGGCTTTGAATACCAAAACAGCTGTAACAATAATAAACAACTAAAAATACTTGCATAACTTAACATAATTAAATTTGATTTACATTAAATTTATAAAATAAATAAATTGGAGTTCTATGAATTAAACGCAAAAACCATGAATAAGAGATATAATGTTCATATTAGAATACACGGGACCAATATTCTTTTTAAAGTTAAATAATTAAATAAATATGCTAGAACTAATATTTAGGAATTTTTTAATTTCCAGGATACTAGAAATAGCATCGCATCGTTCTTGGGTCAGTCCTAGCAAAGGATTTCAGTCGTTCTGAATTCACCGCCCATCAATCAAACACAGAGGGTTCTTGGGTCAGTCCTGACAGAAGATTACCGTCGTTCTGAAGTCACCGCCCATCAAACAACCGCGGAGGGTTTTTGAATCAGTCGTGGCCGAAAATTACCGTCGTTCTAAAGTCACCGCCCATCAATCAACCACAAAGGGTTCTTCGGTCAGTCTTGACAGAATATTACCGTCGTTCTGAAGTCACCGCCCATCAAACAACCACAAAGCGTTCGTGGGTAAGTCTTGACAGAAGCTTACCGTCGTTCTGAAGTCACCGCCCCAGATATAAAGAATAAGAATTTCAATCTCAAATAGAAAAAAAATACGTTGATCATTGTGATATAATACTATTCATCATTACATATTATGTATTGTGCAAAATGATGTCGGGGGAGGACAGCTGCATTCTATTTAGATTTATTTGTATAACTTAAATCGTCGCTGAATCTTAGGATTTAAAAAACCTTTCAAAAATATCTTAGCGAGCATTAAAAGTCGTTAAAATTAAGCATCACAGAAACACAGATGCCATAAATGGGTGAGTTGTAAGAATACGTCATATTTTTTTTATAATTCCTTGCCATTAGATGGGTGAGTTATTTATGTTTACTCGCATTTTTAAATTTGTGCGGGGATTCAAAAATTGTCCAACTGATTTGTTTGCATTGGATTCCATTTTCCCTTTTTAAGCCGCCTGGTCATTAGCAGCACCAGCTGCACATAGCGAATATTAGACCCATCCACAACACACAGGGCACGTGTGTGTGACATGACATAATTAGACCCGACAATTACTCCTGGTAAATGGATTGTGACGCTCAAGTGGTCACAGGATTGTATTGACGTTGCTCAAACTCCCAGGTCAAACATATCTCTGAATCAGCAAAATACCGATACGCCATTAAAATTCTGTTTGGCCTATGGGAGAAAATATTAAACGATAGAATTTTCTTTGTGAGCATATCCTTACGAGCGTAAACTTTTCAAAATTATTACCTATAGAAGTGTTAAGGAAATTATCAAATTAAAAAAAAAAAACTGTTTAACCATTGAAACGCTGAGTTCCCGCGGCCTAATATTTTCGTAGTGTGTCAAAGGTAAAACGTTGCACACAAACCGCTGTCGTTCAGTCAGAGTCTATTTTTGTAATAACTTACTTGTTTTTTTAAAAAAGATGCTTCTGTAAAATGTATTGTCTAACGCGATAATGTTTTTTTTAGAGTTACTCCACCCAAGGGGTCCTGATGAATAGAATTTCTCTCAAGGCCTATGTCATGTTTAGGAATCCTGTGTGGAGGGTCTTTTGGATGGTAGGAAGAAGTGAACCTTGGTTTTAAAGACACCCATGTTGTAGAAGGCAGGAATCACAGAGTCCGACAGATCGTACTAATTTTCAGAACCATTCGAAACTTTCTCGACTTACAACACTTGAAAATGATTTATTTTGCGGTCTGTCAATCTATTGTTTAGTATAGTATCATAGCATGGGGAGGTGGTACTGCACTCGACCCAATCATAAAGGCACAGAAAACGATTATAAAAATAATCCTCAAGCTACCTCTAATTACAGACACTAACTTAATCGTTAATATAATGAGAGTATTTGATTTTCGGCAGATTTGCTCTAAAAACAATCCTCACTCATCTTTATTCAAACAAAAGTAAATTCTATGAAAAGAGACTAAACACTCGTATTACTAGAAATTCCGGCAAAGATTTGCTCCAAATTCTTGTAATTCATACTATTCTTGGGAAACGGAATTTTAGGTACTTTGCGACAAGAATTTACAACATTCTTCCGGTTAGCATAAAAAAATCTGATTCACAAAAAATATCCAAACACAATGTAAAAAAATTGGTGATTAAAATTAATGATAGGGCATTTACCGGTGTACTCACCCAAAGTCGAAATTATCTATTCAAAGATTTACGAAGCATATCTTTATATAAATGTACTCGTATATTCAAAGGTATTTAAAAAATAAAAATAAAAATTTGAAAATTTTTGTTACATAATTACATTTGAAACAGTTTGAGAATACAAGCAAATGTGACAAAAATTTAACATGTAAACAAAAAAATCCATAAAGGCAAAGCCTGGGTGTGAGTATTATAACAGTTTTTTATCACATTTCTATGGCTTATGTGAAAGTTTTCATTTTAAACAAAAAATAAGTTAATCATTTTCTTAAAAGTGGTAGCGAAAATATGAAAGATAAAATATGACAAAGTGTTAATAAGAAACAAACAAAAAAAAACATTTCTTAAGATATGACAGTAAACAGAATTTACTGTTATTATCACATATAAATGTTTGTATTTTTGTAGTAATTTTAATATAATTAATTTTTGTATAGCCATATGTATACTGTATAATATTTTGTACTTTTTTTATGAATATGCACCTAAGGAGTACTGTAGGAGTAGTATTAAGAATAAGCAGGAATGAATGTAACATGTTAAGAATGTATAAATAGAATGTAAAAGTAGCACTGTAGGATACCACTGAATGGAGTTATTTAATCATTTTTAAGTTTATTTATAGTAAAGCGCACTTGAAGTGAAACAAAACAAAACTGCGCTATATAAATGCTTTGTTATTATTACTATTATTATGTACGTACATAAGTATAATAAGAATTTAGTGGGTGTTTTGAAATCACACACAAGAACAATACTAATGTTTTGAAAGTAGGTTTTATAAAAATGTATATGTATTGGTGTATTAAAAAATGATAACATAAAATAAGGCATCGAACAGTATAAAACATTGTTGGTACCAGCAACAGGTGAAAAATTAGAATTAGAATTTTGTATTAAGGAAAATACTATAGATGACTGTTAAGACTTAAAAATTTATCTTTTTCATTGTTTTTTATCCAAGATTTTATATATTTTTTATACAGTCTCTTCAACGGTTATGAAAAGTGAATTATACATTTTTGGTGCAATAAAATTAATACACCTTTGGGCTAACCTGGTTTTGTAATGGGGTACTGCATATTGTAACAAGGGGAAGAGGATGGGTCCCCACGTTAGGGCTCCAGTGATATAGAAACAAGTAGAGCACGTTGGAGCGCCAGTGTAACAAGGGGAGAAGGACACGTTGGATTCTGGTGTAAAGAAGGCAGTTTAACTCACCTCGAGGCCAGAAGCAGGGTGACTCGTCAGGTACGTGCGGCATGCCTTGGGCACGTGGCCGCCCGCTATTGCATCAGTACATAATAAACGCCTTGCTACCTCTGTATTGTACCTTAATATTAAAGCCAGTGACCAGTGCAATAACTCGCTGCGTCCTGTCTGCCATTGTACGTGTGAAATCCAGAGTCCCTAGTCTGCACATTTTACACCAACGGAATCGTGACTGCTGTCGCCGACCGCCATGTAAGCAGATTTGAATTCACCCTCTTGTATGTGCTGTTAATAACTGTGACCATTGAATAACATGTCCGGTTGGAGATCCATCAGGAAAGATTATCAGGAATCAGATTAGATACTGCCTTTTGTTGTGAATCCCGTATGTAATCTACCTGACAATGTTTTGCCTTAAATAAACCCTGACTAGAAAGCACACATCTCTCATTCAAGTAGTTAGTTATCCTCCACCGATATAAGGCTGCGGCCGGCCTTTTTTGAGATAGGAGATGAGATGCCCTACCAGCTGGGCTAACCACGGTGGAACCTGAGATCAGCCCTGCTTCTTCATTTCATCAGCACTCTTTTTCCTCCTATGATAACAATATCATACATGTCTTTTTGATATAGTTATATTTAATTACAATAAATATATTATTATTATTACTATCGTTCCACAGCTGAGCTATTGAACACAAGAACGAGTCGTAGAAGCCACCGGTTGTCATGTGATAAATGTCAACCGTGTACATATGTTGGGCGCGCGTTTTGCGTATTTCCCGACTGTGTACCGGGGCCGATGATCAATGATGATAGTTACTCAGAGCATCTTCTATTGAAATACCGGTAGAACAAGGACAGCATTCGGACAGTTTGTTAAGATAATAATAATAATAATAATAATAATTGGATGATTTGTATAGCGCCGTTTTTGTGAAAAATCACATCAAGGGCGCTGTACAAATATTTCTTAACATAATTACAAACAAATACAGAAAAACATACTTATCTGACAGGTCGCTTCAGATGAACACAGTTTTATTTTAAAATTTATTTATAGATATGATAGTTTTACATGGTTATTTGTTGCTCCTTTTCTATTGATGTTACATTTATTAGAAGATTGGTGGCACAAGAAGAGTTAGTATTTATTGAGATACTTATAATTTTTAGGACTGGAAATTATTCATAAAATGAATTTTAGGACTCAAAAATATCTATAAAATTACCTTAAAAAGTGTAAGAAGCTTTTAATAAATATTTACTTTTTATTTTTTATTTTACACTTGGTTATATATAGTGTTGCGGCCTGTCGACGCATTTGGGCACCGATGCGTGAATTTTTTTATTTTATTTTTATTTTATTTATTTAATGACTTTAGGTAACTACTAACCGGCTAGCCTAGCTAAGCAATTTCCAGGTGAATTTCTTCAATTTATGGATACGATTGTCTAAAAAGATGTGTTTTAAGTTTAGTTCTGAATTCTTTTGAGTCTTTGATAATTCTTAAGTCATGCGGCAATTCATTCCAGGCTTTAGGTCCTGACACTCCGAAAGCACGATCCTCGAACTTAGTATTAGGTGTGCGCTTTGGTTCCTTTAACTTGCCGATAGCTGATGACGATGCTGACCTAAGGGTGGACTGCCGTGAGTTGGTATTTTCGGGAAAACACAGTTCTGATAAGTAAACCGGAGCCATTCCGTTAAATGACTTAAATAACATCCAGCAGAGCTTGAACTGGATTCTTTCAGGACATTTGATAGAGGAATCTATCAAACGGACCGCCCGTTTCGGCACAGAGTCAGTTAGATATTTATAAAAAATGTATTTATCTTTCATAAATAGTTTCCCCGGAAGAGCTATTTACATTTGACATATATACCAAATGTTGTTACGTTGCCCATCGGTTACGACGGTTTTCAACGAATACGAATTTTGTAATCATAGTGTGAGGTTTGTCTAGGTTTTGGCGGCAGAGCGTCTGCCCACCGACTACGTAGTAGGCTGGATCGGGGGAAAGAAAACGCAAAAAAATATACATTTATGCTTCGCCTAAAATAATCAATTTGTGTTCCAACGTAAATTGATCGTTTTTAATTTAATTTAAAGTCCACCATAATGCTTATTTTAATATATATATTTTTTAAATTGTATTTTATATTTCAGTACATTTTCAAAGTCGATGGGGTAAAACTTTTTTTGTACATTACCGTTAGCCCCCTAATAATAAGTGAAGGTGCCTCTAAAATTGCGAAAAATCAATTCCTTTAATGATCTACATTTCATAATGTAAACCAAAAATAAATAAATTACTTCTAATCCGTACTAGATATTTACTGTAGTTTTTGATGAAAAAAGCATTAGGTTTAGGTGAGTATTTTGGCCTCATATCCGAAATTAAGTTTTGTTTCAAACAGGCCACTCATCCGTTCCTCTTAAGGAACTTAAGTAAAATAATCATGCTTTGATAAAGAAATTTTCAATCACAACATAGTTCATATTCCACAAATATAAAAGAGCTGCTATAGTAGCAAGAGTTCAACTATTCACGAAAAACATTGTTTTAGAAAAAAAAAAAAAAGAAGGTTTTTCATTTGGCAATGATATCAATTATGTTGAATATGTATATTTCGTTCCAAGAAAGTTTCATCCTTATTGACAAAATAATCCATTCCAATGAATTTACGAGCATGCATTCAATTTTTTTTTTCTAGTACATATCTGGTGGGTAGTTTGATCCACTTAACGTTCCGTCCTCCATTCATGCCGGCATGTAAATATTTGAGTACTCTTAATTACAGTAGAGCGTTAGGGATCTAAAATGAATTCAGACCACATTCATTGTATGTACTTGAATCGCATCACTTGCATATATATGTTGAAGTTGTATTTACCCTGTGAAATTGTTTTTAAGCAATCATTTAAAATGAAGTTAAATTACTTTGTGGTGTCAATTTTAATAAAATGAATAAGAAATGTTTTGTATTAACCACTATTTAATCTAATTGTAAACCAGTTGCATGTAAAAATTTTAAGTCTTTATGTAAAAAGAATGATTTGTTTCCAAAATATGGCGTCAAAGTAAATACTGAATAATTTTTTTTAAATATTTTAAAAATCTACCAATGCTGTATTATTATTATAGAATCAGTAATATTCGTACGATTTAGAGGGTTACGAATTATATTATGTAGGTAAAACTAATATATTATGATGATTTGTTCTCGTTAAAGTTAAGTTTCTCAGAACTTTCGGAATAAAAGTGGCCCATTAGTATATAGTCTGATAGAATTTTATCTAATGTCATAGTACATTTTCAGTTACTTATTTCGAGTGGTGTCTTTCCTTTCCTTGATGGTTGTGATTATCACCCCCTTTTCCTAGTTGTTCTTTGTTTCGACAAGGCACTTCCAAGTAACCCCACACCACTGGGTTATTTTAGTGGCCTCGACTCATCACGGGAACAGTGTCCCAACATTTCAATCCTAAAACCAGGGTAAAAAAGCGCAATTCATACAATGGATATAGCAGACTCGGGGAAAAGTTGAGGTAAGTTCGTGGAATTCATTTATTACACGTTTTTAACCCACATTTTATCGCGTAAAGGGGAAAGTGACACCATCACTATCTTTGTTCTCTAACTTTATAAAAGCCGATATATGTTGGAGCCAGTTTGTCTAATAAATCTATTCAAATACAACCATCACCCTTCATCGCTCTTTCAACGATCCTCGTTATTTTTCCGACATAAAAAGTTTTACTGAATCTGCATAATAGAATTTGGAAGACACACTCATAAACGCCAAGGAAGATCAAATATTTAACATTACTCAGTGGGAAAGTGAAGGACTATTCCTTATCCTATCACATACAAGAATCGAAGAAAGTAACTTGGATATTATCAAAAAGTGCCGTAAATATACCTATAAAAAACTTATAATCTAAAGTCTAATGAAATTGACCTAAGACATTGTTATTTAAAACCACTTATATTGTAATGGAAGTAATTTAAGTCAAAGTCCTGAAATTCGGGATGGGGAAGAATAGAAATTCTCGATATCGCATGTTAAAGGGATTCAAAGCGTTATAAATCGTGTTAAATTTTAAATTGGTTTTATTCCTTTTTGGGTTTTTTTTCACGTGATAAGAAAAATGGATGGATAATTTAAGCTGATGTTTGAAGGGTGTTTGAGTTTAAATGTTGTATGTTGGAGGGTAGTTAAGGTGATTACGTGGTCAGAACAAATTGCCCAAATGCCAACCCATTGATCGAAACAAACCGACAGTTTTTTTTTTTTTTTTTTTTATTTCACCGCATCAAAATGAAATAAATTGACTAAAATCTGTTGATAAACCAATATTTCATTCCTGATTTGAACATTAGCTGGTCAACAAAATAATCCGATTTTTTAAATTATATTTAAAAGCAAGAAATATTAATTTCATATGATTCATTGATTTCAAAAGATTACGTAATTACGATATCTGTTATACGTTTTTAAATTACATACCTACTTTTGCAATATTATTCTCAAATAACACAAACATAACTATTCAACTTAATATTTCAAATGAAATTGATTCATATGAATCGACTAATTGGAGTTTTTCAAGCATTAAAGCTACGTAGTAAAATAACTTATTTGAACTATATTTGCGACCGGATAAATCAACTCGCGTTTTATCAGCACGCTTTCTAAAAGTGATTAAAAGTACGGAAAAAATAAGTAGCCCGAAAAATCTAATCTAAACGATCCCAATTAATAATTACATTTTTTAAAATTAATTAATTTTTAGTTACGCCAGTTGTTTTTTCTTCCTTTTTTCGTGCTTTTAATGACTTTATATCGCTTTAAATAAGTGCCGATTAGAACGGGTGTTGATTTATCAAGGAACCGAAAAAACAGTATTTGAATTTATCTTCCATTTTGCTTTGACAAGCTAAAACAAATAATATATAGACTAGGTAAAAATTATTATTTTTTTTAAAATTCCACTGCAAACATATTCATGAAGTAGACAAAAAAGCATACCTGTTTGAACTTCGCCCCAGAGTGAAATATATCGCCGAAGTATAATGAAATATTTCGAAGCGTTGCTCGAAATGAACTTGAACTGTGTTTAGAAACTTACGCTAAATACCCTAAATGGGAAAGTATTTTTCAACTTTGGTCCTTCACCTAAATCAAGGGTGCCCAACTTTTTTGAGGGTGGGAGATACGTTTTATCCTAGTTTTTATTGGGATCGACATCTAACAAGGATCTTTGCTTTTCCTTTTTTTTGTTCTTTAAATCGTTGACCATTAAACTGCTTCATTAACAAATAGGAACGAATCTAGCAAAACCATTTTGTCCTAAGAATAGGATGTTTTTTTCATTTATGTTGGTAAATTTAAAATATGGAAAAAAAAAAACTAAGATACAGTCTCCGTGATTGAGTGGTTACGATATGTGGCTTAAAATCGTAAGATTGCGGGTTCAAATCCCGGCATTTTATTTAAACAAAAAATATTTCATTAATTTGTTCAATTTTGGAATAATTTATTGAAGCTCGTAAATCTAATTGTAATACATTTTTAATCAGTGATTATAAACCGAAAAGACACAGAAAAAAAAACGTTACGGTAGCAGCTGGGAGCCGAACTCAGAACCTCATGGTCTATCCGCAACCTTGCGCTCTAATCTACTGAACTACAGCTTCCCTAATCCGTCCCGCAATTTTTATCGGTATCATACTTCGATTTCTAAAAGCTGTCAATATCATCTTCAATTAATTCCCGTATATTTTGGCTGCTACCTTTTTTATCATAACTACAAGATTCTACCCAAATTCATTTCTAATATTTAGATAGTGTCTCGGATATGTTTACCTGAATTTTATTTTCATGTGATATTTATTGCCTTTTTCCACAAATCTAGGTCCCCGGTTCGATTTCCAGATGCTACTGTTACCTTTTTCTTTTTCGTGTCTTTTTGGTTTCATCTTTTGTTTTGAGAGTTGTTAATATTATAATCACTGATTAAAAATGTATTACAATTAGATTTACGAGCTTCAATAAATTATTCCAAAATTGAACAATTTAATGAAATATTTTTTGTTTAAATAAAAAAAAACGAAAATAAACGAAATATATTAATTGTTTTTGTGTTTAATTCGTAGAACTTCATTTTTTTTTTAAATTAATGTAAATCAAATTTAATAATGTTATTATTAAGTTCTGCAAGTATTTTTAGTTTTCATTATTGTGACAGCTGTTTCAGCGTTTAAGGACAGTTTGAATATGTCCTTAAACGCCAAAACAGCTGTCACAATAATAAAAACTAAAAATACCTGCAGAGCTTAATAATTACATTATTAAATTTGATTTACATTAAATTACAACAAAAAAAACGAAATATATACCTATGGATAAATGAGAGTAATGCGCTGGTAGCTATTATAACCATGGTGCAAGTTCTGCAAGTACGCGGTGGTATACCTCAATAAAAAAACATATCAAAATATTTGTTCAGGACAAGAATGGAAGCATTCTCCCTTATCCCATTAATAGAAGCGAGAAGTATATTATTATTACCCCATCTTTTATAAATCTTTATCGTTTAGTGCAATACATATTGCCATCACTCACAATAAACATATTTATTACTTAAATTGATCAAAAATCTGCATAATTCGCTCATTTTTTGGGTTAATTATAAATTTCACTCAATGGTTCCCACCATTCAATGAGATGTAAATTTTACTCAGTTAGCATAATACTTAACTTACCTACGAGACAAACGTGCAACTTGCCAATATGGAGATAAAAGCATTTCTGAGGAAAGAATTCAAAGACAGCACATCTTGAAGAAAACTAGCGTGATTTGTCGGCACTTCGGTGAACGAAATAGTTTGAAGTTGGACAGAATAAATTTTACTCTTCGCTTCCTTTCCAGGGTTAAACGAATTCATGAATTTGGAAAAATAAAAACCGAATGAATGTCTTTAATGGTAATGAAACACGCTATGAGGAAATGTGTTTCTCAGCAAAGCTAACCCAACGGTTAATAGTTCTTCTTTCAGAGGCTTTAAAGTAACCGTGTACCTTGATAGTGCCCGAACAATTTGAACTTCAAGATCTCCATGGTATTCATGACTAGGCAATGTTTCAGTGTAATATAGCACAATACAATTATGCAACAATAGTGTTTCGTGATTTCCTTAACAACCTATTCTCCGGATTTTGTATTTGTTCTGAAAGCCTTAATTATAGGCGTCCGTTAGATTAAATGCCCTAGATTCATTTCTTGCGGATTCGTTAGGGCTGAGTCTTTCTCCTTTCCTCAAAAGAATAAGAGATTTATTCTATTGTAGAAATTTAATTAATTTAGCAATTAAAAAGATGAATTCTCACTATTCTTGAGAGCTATGTTTGGGGGATTCCTGGGGTATTGAATGAGCAGATTTCAACTTTAATGAATAGCTAAGACGCAATCCAGGGCTTTCGTGAAGATAGTGATCTTTGAATCAATACGTAGTATATTTGCCCGATAAATCGTTGTCAATTTCCATGATATACTCGTACTTATCTAAAATAATTTTTTTGTATTTATTTATTTTGAAATATACGGAGTATATTTTATTACAAACGATTTAGTAGGTAAATTAAAATTTACATAGTTAAAGTGACTATTACGTATGTCCATACATTATCTCAGTAATTTTGTCTAGCATGAGAATGCTTCTTAACTGATGAATGTAAATGTGAATAATAATAATAAAAAGGAGGAAGTGTACAATGTGGAGAAGTGTAGAGAAATTATGAAATAAAGAATTATATTTTCATGCATTTTGATTAACTAGAAAGTATGAAATGTAAGTACTAAATGTATGAAAAATGAAGTATTGTTTTAAATTAATTTATATCACAAATAAAATAAAAAAAATATTTGTTCTGTACGTTAAAAAGAATTTTTAAAAATGTCTAAGTGTAGTAATTTTTCGTAGTGGGTATTCATATTTTTATTAACGAATTCGAAATGTACAAATATTTGCAATATTACAAAATAGATTATTAATCTAATTCACGATAATTGTACCTGTAAATGAGCTTCTAAGGCATAAAAAACAGTCGAATTTCTTCATCCACTTAGAATCCATTTAGAAATAACGTAACTCTCTCCACAGGTGAGTTCACAAATAAGTTTGTACGGCTCGCTTGACTGAAAAAGAGGTTGCAAAGATATGCCTGCGAGTGAAATTCTGGTACAAAGAAATTTATTTTAGCCGGAATCTTACTGTAAAGTAAAAGAAATAAATATTTTTGTACTGCAATTTGTATCTCAACGTGTCTCTAAGAGGTAGTAATTAGTCAACCCAAAATAGAAATAGATGGATATAGCCAAAGGTTTCGTCCAAAGAGACGCAACAATAAAAAGAAATAATAAAAATAAAATTCTTGTGTACTCTTTCAATGCACAAATACAAATGAGGTCGCGTGATGCCCAAATAATGATAGAATTCGACTCCAATACACTTAACACTAGCGTGTTGTATAATAACATCAGTGTTTGCGTGTTATGAAATGAATAAGAATTTCAAAGTAAATGCTAAGAAGAATATGTAGTGATCGCGCGAGTAATTCGTGAGTTCTTTATTGCATTGGTGTTGTTACACGAAGAAGTGTAGTGCGTCTAGTTCACCTCTTTGGAACATTCAAACCAACGACGGATGGCAATTCGGAACTATCAATTTTATCATTATTTAGCAATTTAAGGTTACATATATGCAAAAAGATAATCTCTAATCCGAATGTTAGGAAAGAATACAGTGTTTTTTTCGTTTGATGATATACTCGTACGTAATGTATCCAATTGCCAGTAGCCAGTTGGACTGAACAAAATAGGTAGAATACGGGGTTAAAGGAAGTTAAGAAGCATTTGATTACGATAAAATTTGACCGGTCAGTGGGTGAGTTGGCATCGCGTTCTGGTCTCACCCAGTCATCGTGAGTTCAATTCCTCGGCTGGCTAATTCCGCCATTACGACATAAGCAACTTCTTCCGCTTACTGTGATGGTAATATGAGATTTTTAAATATTGTCAGGTTATTCGTAACCAGGGAATATTTGTCTTTCTTTTAAAAAATAAAAACAGTAACTTAGTAACTGTTACTATTAATCATACAAAACAAATCCGTATTTATAGTTTGTCCTCGTCGGGTTTAAAAGCAATGACCTACGTAACTGGTAGCCTGGGAGTCTTCCGCTTTGCCACAGAGATCGTCAAGGAGGTAGGTATATCTAATTAATAAAGTATAATCATTTCAAATTACACTTCAAATAAATAAATCTTTGTAACTTCAGAACCATCCTGTATTTACCGTATCGAGATAATGAGTACATTTGTTTGCTACAACACGCGTTATGTGAACTCGTTATAATGGCGGCAGTGGGAGAGGTGATATGGTACGGGATAGGGGTTCATTATTAAACAGGTAAGGGTAGGTTCTTGAGTACATTTTGAAGAAATAAAAACGTTTTTCGTATACTATATTAGGGTTTTATGGTCTCATTCTCTTCGGTATATGAGCAGGAAAAACTCTTGGTGTTTCTATTTTTATGTGTGTACAAATTTTTATCAGGTAAATTTTTAAATGAAGAACAGATTTATAGTAAAAACTGAATTTTCAAATGAAAAACTTTGTCAATGAAACGGTCGTCTTCACATATTAAACGAGACACTGAAATAATTATACATGTCATTTGTTTAGTTTTAGAGGAGTTCGGTTACCTATATTTTTTCACAGTCTTTGCAAAACGTAAAACAATATCTTCATTTTGTAGAAATCTGTTTCCATAAGAAAGAAAAAAAGTTCACTGACCAATTTTCGAGTTCTGAACTCTATTAAAACTGTGGAAATTCTTCATATTTCTCTTCCACGTATTTTTAATTGCGAAAAACGTTTATTGAACTTCGGTAAAGATTGCTACTATAGGAATAATAAATAAAAATATTGTGTTTCTCTCTAAATTCTTATTTTCTGACCCATAACGAATAATAAAAATCCTGGTTCTTATTTAATTGTACTAATGCATTATCATACCCTTGAAGTGATATAGAAGTATTCCAATTATTTATTATTATTATTATCATATCTTGTGCATAAATTATTTTTGTAGTTGCTCTCAAATGATGTATTTCCAAACTTCCATGGAAGTTTGATAATTATTTTACGCCTATTTTCGAAAAAGGCAATATGAATAAAGTAAGAAAAATTATAGGCACATGTATGATGTATTACTTTACCCAAACTTTTTGGAAGCCTGGTACTAGGCAAGCTGTTGAAATTCTGAAATTAACTAATCATCCCACTCTTCAACATGAATTTTTTAACGGAAGATCAACCCTTTCAAATTTGATATTGTACCTACTAGAATAATAGCTTTAGTGCTCTGAATCCATCACATATAACGGAATCCATGTACACTGACTTCAGCAAAGCGTTTGACAAAGTAAGACATATAATCATAGTGTGTAAACTAAAAGATTTGGGTGTAAGAAGCAGTGTGTTGGAATGGTTTAACCCTTTTAGACCTGAATTAAAACTGGAAGTGATAATACATATTTGATGCTTGATAAAATATTGTAGAAATATTTTAAACAATTTTGGTACTGTTTTTTTTTTCAATATTTTAGGAGTTATTGCTACATTAATTTGAAATAGGGTTAGGACTCTGAGAGAGTATTTCACTTACAAAAAAAAACCAACAACGTTTAGAAAAAACACAACGTGATAGAACTTTTTTTTAAATTGCATAAAAACTAAATAATGAATCATGCGAGAAGAATATAGTAGTCGAGATTTAAAAAAAATAAATTTACAAAATATAAATATGGAAATTTGGAAAACGAAAACCGTGCATTTTTATTCGCTCCACGTAGGAACAATAAAAATCTAATATCTATGTATTTTAAATAATGCGGAGGGTACCAAAGGGTTAAGAGTTATATATTCGGAAGGTACTTAGCGGTCAAGTATAATTCATTCACATCTTATTCACCCGGAGTAGCAAGCGGAGTACCCCAGGGATCTCATTTGGGTTCAATACAATATTCTTTATTTATCATAGATATAATATATATTTTTAGCCTAGTCAAAGTCATGTTATTTGCTGATGACCTTAAGGCCTACAAAACAATCAGATGTGAAAATGATAGCGCTATTTCGCATTCCGCATGAACCTTAACAAACTATATGTGTGGTGTTCTGTAGATCAATTACAAACCATTGGTAAATAAATAATAATAATAACTATTGGATTACTTCTTCAGCGCCGTTTTCGTGGGAAAATTACCTCAAGGGCGAAATCAAATGCCAGATTTTTGGTTTTTACGAAAGAAAAAATCCGTTGATTTTTTCGTTATTTATGATTTGTGCTATTCTTCTTCTAGTATCACAGATTCGTGATTTTGGTCTCTCTTTCCACTAGAGCTGGCAGTTTAACTTTCACATCAATGAAATAATAATTTATGGGATGAGAATACTCTATTTCATTTTGAAAGTTAAGAGTGTCAACGGTACAACATTTGTATTGCTCGTTGGTATGAAGAAGATAAAAATGTTATTATGGTACACTCACCATATTATGAAGTCAATTCTTAATAATTGTTGAAAGAGGTTCATAATTAAAATTAAATGCTTATTAAATTGTATATCGATATAAAAATTCCAATTGAATTTATAAACTATAACAACACACCGAAACTAGACCTGACATTCTTCAATTTGGAAGGCGGGTATGGGTACCGCCGCCCCGGGAACCATTCATTGGATAACAACGCCTCTACCGACGACCACTTAAAGTGTTTCGCTACGTTTGGTGACTTAGCAGTGGTTTACAAATTAATGGGGTGAAGCATATTCGAATCTTGGCGGCGGACGCATCTGACTACTGACTGTTTAGAATGTCGAATGTTATGCCTATTCTTGCATAGTTTCACATTACGTCCGGCTCTAGAAACACATATGCATTTTTTTAGTAGGCTTTGTTTTGACAGTTGAAAAAACAACAAAGTCTCTATGGGCATTACTTGGGGTTGCCAGCTAACGTATTGCTCAATTGAGTACTTAATTATTGATCTCATACAGAATTATTATTATTTTTATCCATGGAAAAATTATTTATTAGTCCCAGACACACCAACTCACTTTCACAAATACATCGACAGGGGATAACAGTTTAGATTACTTAAAGTTTTGCGACAACAGCAATTCAATTTTCAAGAAAACACATTATAATTTAGAATAATTTAGTGAAATCATAGAGAAACTTTACATCACTTTAAAAGAAAATTGAGGACACATTGAGGATTCCCTAAAATGTGTTATAACGAGGTATTGTTTCATCGACTAATCCATGCTATACTACTATGATATTAAATTATCTACGAACCCTGCACAACGCCCAGCTCTGAGAGGATAACTTGACTCTGGTATTGATAGAGCCCCCCATACTGGTATCGTTTCCATGTTAAAGTCTAAGAGGGCGTTAATAAATATCTAATATATAAAAAAATACCTTTTTTATGATTTGGTACATTTTTTTTGAGACTAACCCTCTATTATTTCTTTAGTGATTTGAGTGACATTAAAATTTTTTTTAACACCGAAAACCTTTAAAAGCGGGTTCCGTGGTAAGATAGAGAAAACATGGAAATTAAATTATTGGAGGCGACAGCCGGAAGAGGTGTCTCTGTTGTCCGTTTGACACTTTTAGGGGTGGTTTTAACGCTTGGCTTCGTTTACAACTTTGGCCAAAGAGAATTTCACTTTTTAGATTTTTTTCCACGTAACAATTATAGTTAAAATATTTTGCTAGACCTATGAGACATCTACGCTGTTAACTCATCAAGTAATTTATTAAGTTTTTGGTTTGTGAGACTATACTAAAATATGAACGAATTTGCTGTTGTTTTAATCAATATGACTCTGACAGCTTTGTTGGGAAAAATTCAGCAATGATTTTGTTAAAAACCTTTGTTTGATTCAACAAGGAAATTTGTATCTAAAAATAAGGTTCAGTATAATAGTTTTTGCTAAATAATCTTTACAAAGAGCTTTATCATTCAAAACTTCGCATTATTCAACTAAAATTCAGTGGGAATCTTAATGGCTTTGTAGACTTAACTAAAAAGCTTTGTAATATTTCAATAGACGATGAAATGCTTTTAAAAATGTTCCCATTTCAATTGCTCCACATGGCACAATTTTATGTTAAAAGAAATTTTCATATAATCTTTTGAAGATTATTTTTATTAGGAAATTTCGTGAATATGATTTTTTTTATGAGAGCAGCGATTTATCATATGAATATAACTATTTTGGAAATTTAATGCCCGTCGAAAAACAAGTAATTCACAAAATTTCAAGGGCATGTTTTCAACATGCTAAAATTATCTTAACTGAAATGTTCTGCAATATAAGGATTTCAACAGATAATGCCAAATGAAATAAAAGAAATAGCAGTTGAAAATAACTTAATGGCTCAAAAATCTGCGAAATTTGCCTTGTCGAAACAATATATATATTTTCTGACCAGTCGGGGGTACATTATAAATTGTACTGTCCTAACTAAAATAGAAAACATTTAAACAAAGAAATAGATAGCGAAATAGAAAAGAAAAATATACATAGAAATAAAAAAAGAATTTTTGTATTATATTTTTTTATGTCTCTGAAAGCTAATTAAATTTTTGCTTTGAGCATCAGAAAATATTCAGATCTTCAAAAGGGTTAACTACTTACTAATTTATATTTAAAAAACACGAAGTTCGTTGAATGAAATTTATAAACATGATTTTAATTTCCGACTTTTGCCTTTATACTAATTAGTTTTTGAATTTTCGAACAACTAAATGGAAAACGGGTAAAACCGATGTCGTTCTAGTTTTAAAGTCGCAAAGTAATAATATTAAGATAATATGCAAATGGAAAAACGACCTGTTATCATGCTACATGTAGAAACCTTGGGAAAAATAGGTCAATAATATTTAGAACCTTTTAATCAACTCTCTGGGATCTGAAGCAATATTCGTATGTCATAGATAACTTCAACATGTCTAAGGCTTCAGACAAATCGTATATTTACCATATTAACGCACTTTACTGCGTAAAACCATGCATATTGCTATATCACACGATAACTTGGCTTTTATTTTACTAAGAAACGAATTATAATATTTCTGTTGAAATATTCAATTGAAAATCAGAGTTTTTCGGTTATCATTGGAAAAAGACGTTGTTTATCGCTATAGTTCCATACAGGCATTGTCTAAATTAGGGGTAGAATTGAAAGGATTGTTCTGGCCAAAACAAAAAATGATGGAAAGGTGCTTTAAAATATATGCCGAATCAGGTTTATCCATTTTTAGGGGTAATTCTACGACCGGGCTATCATACCGACCTCATAAACCATAAACGAAAATGTGCGAGAATATTTGTTTATTTATTTTTTTATTGACATTTTATTTTATTGGACCTTTAAAACCTGATTATGATATTTTAGTAATTGGAGATAATATTCACTCCATTTTCTCCTCAAAAAGACATTTTGAATAGCCGCATCCCCAATGATGAGTGGTGTACTTAGTGAAAGGAAAGTATTGGTTTTCAATAATTCATAACGGTGTTCTATTCGACCGATTGCAATTTCATTATTATTTTAACTAACTAACTAACTAAGCATTACGCCGTTTCTCCACTGTGGTAGGGAGAGAAGGCAGAGAGGACGGACCGCCAAACAACTCGATCTTGGCATACACTTCTTTCTTCATTCACATTCATAAATTGTCTCATACATTCTCTTCTATCATTCCGACTTCTGACATTATTATTTTGAGTGGTATTAATGTTATTATTGTATCTTTACTAATAAACGGTAACAATATCTTATGTATTTTTTTCTGTGTGTAGGCACTTACTAGCTACATAAGTTATTTACCCATCGTAATTAATTTTTAAGATTACCCGTTTCTATAAAATAACAAAATTAAATATTAAGTAAATGGGTGCATTTTCGTTTATTGACGTTACACACGCGCCTCATTCATTTTCACTCAATTAAATCTTGGTAAAGTTTTGCGTTTTTGTAAGGTTTGTCGGTTAGTTTTTTTTTTCTAACTAAAACCGATTTTACATGTTATTAATACATTGTATTTTATAGAATGTATGAGACGTTGTACGAAAGAGAATGGAGCAAGAAGTGTATGCCAAGGTCGAGTTGTTTGGCGGTCCCTCCGCTCTGCCCACCCCTGCGGAGAAACGGCGTGTCGGTTAGTTAGTTTCACATGCGCCTTTATTTTATGTATATATTTTACTGAACTCGACAGACCGTTTCAGTAAATTAATTAAAATATTTCTAATCCCTCAGTGAAATCAGTTTCTGAGCAGGAACCGCGGTTCGAACACAGTATCTGGCATTTGTTTCATTTGCAGAACAAACTGAGCTGACTTAACAAGAGACAATCTATATGACCTAATAATATTCAACTACTACATTTCGCCCTTGAGGTGATAATCCAATTATTATTATTAATATTACTACTATCAAAAGCTATAGAAAGATGTGTTGTAAAGTAAAAATCAGAAAAGCAAAAGAAATTTACTGCTCAGAAAAAATTACAAAAAATAACAATACTCCCATAAAAATATGGTAAATACTAAGAGAAGCCACAAACTCACAAACTAAAAAAGATAAACAGAACATAAAGAATTTTTCTCTTGTTGGACATATTGTTGAAACCACATAAAGTCCTAAGCTCGTTGCTAATCATACAAATAACCTTGTTATTAGTATTGGTCCTAATCTTACCTCCCAAATACCCCAGAGCGGAATTACCCAATCTACTGATGCAGTGAATCAAGTAAATAACAACAATATAAAATTTCTCTTCAAAACTGTATGAAAGGAAGACATTCTATGAACAATTAAATCTCTAAAAAATACTTTTTCTGCTGGAGAAGATGGAATAACAAACGAAATCCTTAAAATGTTATCTTTGGAGATTGCATTGCCCCAAGAATACCTTATAAACTTATGCAGGGCTACTTCCCCTCTAATCTAAAATAAAGTTTCCTAATTCCTATCTACAAATCTGGAAACAAGATAGACATAGACAACTACAGATTAATTACTCCACTGAATAGCCTGTCCAAAGTTTTAGAAAACCCTATCAATATATAACTTGTAAAATTCGTCGAGAGCCATAAAATACTACAAAAAATCTTAAATATCTCATGTGCCATTGCTATTATGATAGACTTCATTGTAAAAAGCCTCGATAAAGGAAACAAATTTTCAATATTTTATGACATTTCTAAGGATCTTAATACAATATCACATATTAAATCAATTAAATAACTAGAAAAATTCGGCATTACGTGCAAAGAGCTAAACTTCTTTGATAGCTACTTAAATGGACGCAAGCAACAGGTGAAAATACCGAATAAACTTAGCAATCAGCGCTCAACTGACGATGGTATTCCATAAGTAGCGTATTGGGACCGATTCTGTTCTTACTGTATATTTACAACTTTTGAAACTTTGATATTCAGGGGAAAATTGTTAGCTTTGCCAATGACACTGTTTTATTGATCCAAGACAATCCTTGGTTACATGTATTTAAAAAAGCTGTAAAAGATATTAGCCTCGTTAAAAATGGTTAGATAAAAATACGCTTACCCTTAACACGAATAAAACAAAATACGTCACATCAAGCAGTAATATCACGGGCCAACCTAATGATGATTACTCCATAAAAATATACAACTGTACGAATTCCAATGAATACAGTGAATGCCCCAGGATTGAGCGAACTTTACAGATGAAGTACCTCAGCCTCACCATTGACCCATACCTCAAATGGAATCTGAATACTCAGAACATTGGAATTAAAATTAGAAAAATAATACACTTCTTCGTAACCATAAGGAGCTTTCTTGACTTGCAACTTATAAAAACAATTTATTTTGCGATCAGCCCACCCCTCACTGAATCTGTTATAATTGTCTGGGGAGGAGATACTTCTATCGCACTAGTAATAGAATAAATAACGTACGTGAAGTACATTTATGTAAAACTAGGCTTGCGCAGGGAAATGCTTTTTATTGCCCCTAAAATTTATTAACTTACTATTCTTATTTAACTAACCTTCAACATATATGCATTTATACAAATATACTGCCACTAACTGATTCCAGGTATACCCACGCACTGGCCTTGCCTATTAGGGATTTTTTTGCTTTATATGCATTATACGTAGGTTTATGTACATTTGTCCAGATGTAAATATATGTGAATATTAAAAAAAAAAAAACGTTTGTAACTTATTTGTGTGAATGTATGTATCAAAAAATTAATTAATAAATAAAAATAAATAAACATGTAATTCGAATAAAGACTTTTTGCAAAATCCAGCTCTCTTTTCCACCTTTGGCCAACGAACTTTTAGATACTTTGCCACAAAAATATGCAATACGTTCCTAGAAAATATTAAACAGAGTCAAAAAGGGTTAAAAGAAAAGTTTAAATTTGGATATGTTCTAATGAGGGTGCCTTTACTGGTGCCCTCATCCAAACGCCTTGTCATTGACTGCTAATATTGCATTGTGCAAAACCTTGCTGTGTTTGCATTTGATGTATGTAAGCAATATAGGTAAACTTATATATTATATTGCTCTATAGGAACTTATATTCTATATTTGTAAATAAACCATGCACAAAATGGGAGAAATAATTTAGTAAAAATTCTGAATCAATAGAGGTTCGCCTAGCAAGGCAGATTATGCATTATAAATTTAGATATATAATATTTTCCTGTTTCTTTCTAACCGCTCTTATATATATATATAGGTGTATTTTTTATTGTAATTATTTTCTTTTTTCCTATTGGTTACTGCTATTATATAAAAAGATTGTAACATTCTGTAAATAAAATTGCTAAATGCTAAATGTAACCGATACCAGAATATGAAGTAGTATTCCTGTATTTTTTTATTATCCTTTCGAATAACGGTTAGATATATGATCTAAGGAGTGCTGGAAAGGGAAAAAAACACGCCTTTTTTAGCTTCCAATTAACGATAGAGTTCCAAATAATTCAAATATATTATAAAAGCTGTTCAAAACTAGTCGGTCGCCATCACATGTTTTTAAGTATGCGATACAGCAAGCAATCGTGACAACTATTGAATTTCGTGATTCAATTTACTCAAATTATCCGGTGAACTGTGTTTTTAATAAAAAAAACAATATATTAAAAAGCTCATTTGTTATACTTTCTCTAGGTTTCGGTGGGAATCGGAACATGTTCATATCATCTTCCAGATCCAGATAAATTTTTTTTTCCCCATTTTTTTTTTATTCAAACGAATTTTTTTTGACATATTTTAGATTTTAATTGGTTATATGATACGCCATATAGTTATCCATGAAAAGAATCAAGGACAAATACATCTCGTTTTGAATAATTTAGTTTTGAAAAGCCATCAATACTTACACTTCCGCCTGGGTTATTTTCCAGAAAGCGGCTGATGAAGTAATAAATTAATATCTATTCTCCTGGGAGCCATGGTTATTGATTGCATTTGTTCTAAACGATACTTTTAGAAAAATGAATTCATTAAAAAACCCAAACATATATTTTATGCTGTATCTATGTGCAAACAATACAATATATATATATATATGTGTAAACCGGATAAAGCAAGAAAAGGTTTTTATTACGTTTATTATATGACCGTTACGTAACTGAGTTGGCATCGTATCTCGGTCCCACCCAGATATTGTAAGTTCAATTCATGGGATGGCTAAGGCCTCCATCACGATACATGCAACATCTTCCGGTTTCTGGATTGAAAATAGGAGATTTGCAAATATTGGCAGGTTAATCATAACCAGGGAATGTTTGGCTTTCTTTTAATTAAAAAAATAAATACATTCATTTCACGAAAAAACGGTTTAATATATTGTATTCGAAAAGCACTTCCTTGTACCTAATATTAGGAAAGAGAGCTATTTTCATTGACAACATAAATTTTATAAATTTAAAAATGAATGTTCGTCTGTCTCTCCTCGATTTTCTCTAAAATTACTCAACCGGTTTCGTTGAAAATAATGATCGCAGTTTGTTCTTATTAGTACCGAAAAGATTTAGAGAGTAGTTTGAATGAAATCCAATACACAAAACTGTTGCTATAACGTTTTAAAATTTGTATGAATCATTGAACATTGAATCCGCAATGTTGTATTGAG
The DNA here is from genome assembly GCA_022606495.2 of Halesus radiatus. Lineage (NCBI taxonomy): Eukaryota > Metazoa > Arthropoda > Insecta > Trichoptera > Limnephilidae > Halesus > Halesus radiatus. The sequence continues at coordinate 25,538 of JAHDVE020007659.1, forward strand.
GTTAGCCCATAGATTTACAACTCTGGTTAGCCACGGATTACATATTAAAAAGGAGAAGGTTTTTTTTGGGTAAAATACATTTTCTAAATGGAAAACACAAGTAGGTACCTTCTAAAAAATTTTATTATTTTGATATATCACATTTTGAAAAATAAACTTTTGGAATGATATAAAATTTTCAAATAAACGCTTCTTTACTTCTTTGTTTAGAGATAGTAATAGTCGACACAAGGCATTAATTTAGCTGTCAAATTAATTATAGTACTCAAACGAGAAGCAAGACTACTCAACTTCATAACTTTATTAAAAAAAAAATCGGGAGCTAGGTCGAGTACAGCTGGTATAACATAAAACTAATTAAAATATTTCAAAAAGGGGTACAGAAATGGAACAGTTTAACCAAATAGTACGCCGGATGATCAGAATATCAAGAATCAATTGTTTTCCTGAATAAGTCGAGTCTTTAGGCTACATTTATAAGATTACCATCATCCCCAACATGACATAAAAATTTACGTAAATAAAAAAACATCACTGATGAGAGTAATTTGACATAAAAAATATCGTCCTGGGAATAAATTTAAGATTTCATGTGAATCGATTCTTTCAATAGAATGGAATAGAAAATTTTCTGAAGGTCCTTTCATAATAAATATTTGATTTCAATACCGTTCGTAACAACAGCTGGTGTATTTCTTGATTTCTTAGAAAGAGATTATTGGAAAACGTATTTTGGTTTTAATTGAGCTGAAGGGAAAAAATAAAGAAATTTCTTTTAACACGTACCTATCATGGCTAAATCATTCTCACGTAATTAAACTTGACGTACAATAAATGGACAAATTCGAGAAAATAAATATTTCAAACTAAGAGAGCATTGTTATGTTTTCATTTTATTTTCATAAATCTTGTCAGTACTACTTATTAGGTAAATGTAATAAAAAGTGATGTAACCTTTCTTTCTTGGGGAAAAAAGTTTACTTTTTCTAATATGGTGTACAGTTTTAGCTTAATCAAAAATATACAGATTGTTTTAATGATTTTACTTAGCAACAATAAGATAGTTTAAAGGAGAAAAAAACTTAAAAAAGCAGTATGATACGATTGAATATTTTTCATGTCCTGAAATGAGATTATTAGAATAATATTTGAAGAAAAAATAATTTTTTAACATATTGTTTTTCAAACATTTGAAAATGTAGGTTCGTAACAATGAAGCGTAGATCTATAAATTAAAACAAAGTATCTATTATCTATCTTTGATCAGGGATTGAGTCATAGAATTCGTAGTGTTCCATAGAAGAATTTGGTCGCTATTATGGTGTGTCATTGAAATTATTTAGGGATTTTCCAATTTATAGCCTAATCAAAGATGAAAGGTCCGGGTTAAGGAATTAAATAATTTGTCCTGGCGCTTTTAATTGGTGATGGTATCAGAAATGGCAAATAAGAAAATACTCGAATTTCAAAACTTTGTACTTCGAATAGACGTCTTATCGGGAAGGACTTTCATCGAGATCATTAATAACAAACTTAAAGTTGTTTGACAAGTTCCTTTAACCTTTGGAAAGCCAAGATGTATAAAAAAAACTTGCGTTGCAATGGGGGGTGACTCAGTTACCTCACGCATTTTATCATTATATTGGAATTTTTCACATTTATTCGTTATTTTTTATTGCAAATTCTTCGTGTGGTTTATAGACATCCGATGGTGCGCATCGATCTCATTTGTTCTAGTAAAATGGCGGTAAAGTGTAGCTGATAATGGTACAATATGTTTCTCCATAAGTTGTTAAATCACTTTTTGGAGTCATGTTTATTAAATTAAAGCCATTTCATTCATTTAAAACTAAATATCTACATATTTTGATAGAAAGCAGTCACTTTGTGGTTAGACATATTTAATGAAAATAATTTTGTTTATAACCACGAGAATTTTATTACGACCAACCGGTTTCGCTTAACATAAGCATCTTGAGGGTACAAAAATTAAACTGATTAAACAGTTTAATTTTGGTACCCTGAAGAAGCTTATGTTAAGCGAAACCGGCCGGTCGTAATAAAATTAAATAAAAATCTCGTGATTATAAAAAAAGTTATTGTTTTATTTTCATTAAATATCTACATGTTTCAGAAGCAAAACTCCCCTGGTCAGGATAAACAATATACCTACTAAAAATAATGACAAGTTTACATAAATAATAAGAAAAGAGAAGAAAATAATTTTTTTAAATAACTGACGAAAGTAGGAAAGTAATTAATTAAAAGTATAAAAATAATTGAAAAATTATACATTATTATCTAAGAATAAATAATAATACAAAAATAATTTTTGTACATGTAATTAAACAGATTGTAATCAACAACAAAATACTAAATTAATAGATATATTAAACAAAAAGTTTAAGAAAAAGTTTATTAAATCTTATGTTTATCAAAAAATAATTGATGTTAGTAAATATTGGTGAAAAAATATTATTTTTAAATAATAATACTTCAAATTTATTAATTCAAATTTTATTTTCAAATTAATAACTACATTTATATTATTATTAATATAAAATTTAATAACAACTACTATTATTATTTTTTATGCCTTGCTGTTATCTTTATATTAATAATAAAAATAATTTCTTTTTTAAAATTTCCGATGCAATTTTTTTTATTTAATATTTTATAATAATTTGTAATTTTTCAAATATTTTTTTTATTTTTAATTAATTACTTACCTACTTTAATCACTTATTTTTAATTTTTGTGTTTAATGTTTTTGTTCTCAATTAAAAATAATACGCGCATCGCTCACCTTTGTTCGAGTAGAATGGCCCAAATGTGTAGCTGCTAATGATAGATTATGTGTTCAAAGTTGTTATTCTCCATTTAAAATAATACACGGAGGAAAGTATTTAAAAACATTTTGAATACGCATGTGGTAACGGGAAGGTTAATGTTCACACTGACCTACATTTCCGAAAAACTCAACTCCTTAAAAGAGATGATTTTAACATTGATATAGCATACTCTTACAAATGAATCGGTCTAGTAACAAATTTGCTACAATAACTCCACACAGAGGCCATGAGGAAAATAATTTCCCTCAGTGCCTGTGTCATCTTTGGGTGTGAAAGGAGTTTTTAGGGAAAGGAAGAAGAAAAACCTCTGGGAATGAAAAATGTATAAGGGGTGGGTAGGAATCTGGTGTTCAGTGTGTACAGGAGTGACAGAAGAATGAATCCATCGCTCCCACTACGGTGCAAGGCGATGAGTCGAGAGGGTCCGGCCGGAGAGATTAAGATCTCCTTTAAAAAACTCGCAAATCTAATGTTAATATGCTATGATTAAGAATTTCATAATTGTAGCCCACATTATTTCGTCAATTTTTAACCTCCATTACCTACCGTCTTGGCAATATTAACTTAACATTATAAAATATGTGTAACTCTGAGCCGTTTAAATCATTTCTGATAGCGTTTAGCGAATACATAAATTATAGTAACCCAACGAATAAAAATGGCATTGTCAGAAGGAAATCAATTAATGATAAATATCAAGGATAAAATCAGCTCCTGCTGGAATTTTGAGGGGTGGCGCAAAACTTACCTTAAGGTGGTTAAGGCTCCCTAGCATGATTAATTATACTCTAAATAAAAAAGGTACTCAGATGAGGGGGTGACGTTTATGATTTATTTCTCTTAAAGAGGAGAAGGTCACCTATTTATACAATTTCAGAGCTGCGTACTGTCAATACCCCATAAGCCATTAATTATAAGATTTAGCCAACGTTCGGTTATAATATCTTAATTCCTGAAAGATGAGAGACATTTTCAATTTCCACAATTTCCAATATCGGAAAATATCAAGCCGTTCAGACCTAGTACTAAAAAAACTCAAAGGACGGGTGGGATTTTTTTTCTTCATATGTTTCCTTTGCCACTTTAAAGAATTTGGTTACATTTATTATTTATTAACAAAAAAAATAAACAAATTTTCAGCTGTGCGTGACCTTTGTAAATTACGTGGATAAGTGTTAACCAAAATAACCAAATCTGTGATGTAAATCAGAATATTGGTTTTCAAAACCGTTAAATCTCAATTGTGAACTTATTTAGTAGGGGTCTGGACCTTGGGGAAAATAAATTTATTTTACCATAGGTATAAGGGAGGTGTACGGTTTTTGTTTCTTTAACATGGCTTTAATCCTAAAAGTGAGACAGGCAAATAATAACCTTTAGTACTCGAAAACACTTAAATAGAACGTAAAATTTCTGTATTATATTACATAGATTTCCAAAATATTCTCCCTATAATGGAAGAGAAAGTAGGTACCTACTTATAGTCATATAAACGTATATAATTGACTGTACCAATTTTTATTTTCTCAAGAAATCTGAAATCACCCATGTTTGTCATGGGAAAAACTCATTATATTATAA
>JAHDVE020007660.1:0-77820 GCA_022606495.2 Halesus radiatus
GAAGCAGGAGAAATCTTCCTCGGCATTGTACAAAAAAAAATACAGTACGATATATTGATATTCCCCAGTTGCAAGGTGTGGACATGTGATATTTTCCTCATCCTTATTGAATAAATGAATCGATTGAGCTTGCAGTGTCCTTCAATATGAAAGGCTTGCCCTGCCTTTAGAATATAATCACGAACAAAACCGATCAATAAAACACTTCATTCATTTTTTTACATACATTCGACAATGTCATAACATTATCATCCGACTGGAATATGTAACACGCCATAAAACGCAATACTAAAAAGAATATAAAAACATGTAATGATTAGCAAACTCGGAATATGTGTAGAAGGTATAAAAAAAATCCAGAAATAGAATCATCATTGAATGCACAAAAAAAGAGGATGCAGAAAAATTGAAACTAGCGATTTCAAAGGAAATAAAGGATGTCGATGCTAAAGAATTGTCGAAAAAAAACAACTTTAATCTTCAAAGGGATATTCAATGATTATGACAAAGAAGAATTCGCGGTTACGTGATATATGAACGCTCACCATACCGTGGTATAAAACAAATGCAAGTTTTTAATGTATACGTTTAACTATATTACTAAAATGGCTTCACTTTATCCACCTTTGGAATATCATCATCAAAATAACTGTTTTTTACGCATACAATTACATACACTGGTTTTTTATACATACACTTACTTTGGCATATTATCTCACTGTCAATATTACTGTATTTTTCTTATTTATTTTTTTTAATTTTTTTCATTATTAATATTTTTGCTTTATCTATGGTAGGTTTCAAGTGGATATTTTCAGTTAAAAAATGTCTTTTAGTCAGATTGATGATGACAAAGGTATATTTATTTCTAAAGTAAATAATTTGATTGAATTGATTCAAATGCAGATTTCTAAGAAAGGTGAAACGAATAACCTAACTTTTTTAGAACTAAATATTAGGACAATATGCAAGTACTGGGACCTCCTTCATGTTTATTTTAAGAACTGTATTAATCACATTGACATATTTATGCTGTGCGAAACCGCAATTCGTTTGAACTTGTGAGTTTTTATGATATTCCTGGATATAATTCGTACCACTCTATTGCAGAAGTCATAAATCCAGAGGAGGTATTTTGTTATATGTAAAAAATAATCTCTCCTCTTCGCAAATATTTCTAGACACTAAATATTTTGAGAACGTTTTTGGAATATTGACACTACCAAATAATAACACTTTAAATCTTTTGGCTTTATACCGACCTCCGAATCTCAACAAACAAGCATTTTTGTCAGAAATATGCTCTGTGTTTAATAACAATATCAATTCAAATGAAAGTGTCATCTTTTTTGGCGACATTATCTTAAATCTATTAAATACAAATGATGCTACCATAATAAATTACGAAAATATCTTAGCAAATAACTATTTAGTCAAATGCATAGATGGCTCTACTAGGGAAGTGATCGTTCAACAGAAAATAATGTGGTCTTGTATCGACCACTTTTTTGTAAGGTTAAATGGAAAGCAATCCGTTGGTGCAGTCGCAGGCGTGAGTTCAATCTCCGCATGTACATGTGGTTATAATATTTCTGATCACCTCACGACGGATCAACTCTATAGAACGGGCAAACTATAACAAAACTCGTAACATAACAATTCTATCACAACGACATATCGACAATAATATTCCTAATTATGATTGGAAATCACTTCTAGAGGTAAAAGACTGTTTTATTATTTATTTAAAAATTAAAAATTATTTTCATGACTTATAAAAATAGCACAATTGTTATAAGTAAACAATCTTAAATGCGGCCTTTTGCCAAAAATGATTGCATATCTACTGATGCATTGAACAAGATTAAATAAAGATACTTTTTATATAAACGTTGGAAAAATGCTCCGACAAACAAATACTATGACAAAGAATATAACTGTTTTAGAAATGTTTTAAATATTTTTTAGTTAAATTAAAAACTATGTACTATAACGATAAATTTAAAAACTGCATGGGAGGAGTGAAATAATTTTTTTTAAATGAAATGTAAAAAGGACTGTGACGAAAATGTCTCTAAGTATCTGATGAAAGATCGAACAAAAGAATATTTAACTAATGATTCTGTTGATTATTTCTCTGAAAGTGTTTACAATATGTGTCACAGTACATAACTTCTCGTTCCGTTACGTAAGCACATTTGTATTGGCAATCTTAGTAAAGTTCACCAATAGATTTAATATATAAAATATCCCCAAACTAGCTCTTCTCAGGGTAGAGGGATGTATACGAGAAGTAATACACCCGTCTTTTAGTCGTGTTGTCAGTTCGTTGATGGGCGATTCTCGAAATTACCGCTTAGTTATCATTAATAAAAACAAATACATATAAATAGATAGATAGATAGATGAATAGATACATATAAACAGGAATAGGGAATTCAAAATAAAAACAACTCTCTTTTGCTATATACCTGGTAGGCAGGCGTATATTGTATAGCGGAATTTAAAGGCTCTAGGAAAAGCTTTAACCTTTCTGTGAACGACTGCAGGTTATTAAAAGATAGACTGAATTTGAATGAGTTTAAATGATTTCAGTTTTATCTAAAAGCAAAAGACAAATGAATAACTAAGTAAATTGGAACGGAACCCTTGTTGTTGGAAGCAGTGCGAAGGCGGCGGACAGGTCGGCTCTCCAGGCAAGACTGAATCCTCCACTGTCCCTGTGGTCGCTTCCCCCCTCCCTCCCTTTACCAAAGGGAGCGGAGAAATACTTATCATAGACAACTAATGTTTATTTATGGTTAATTCCTGGTCCGCGGTTTATCAATTTTAGTTTGTTAGGGACTCGCTTCATAACATATGTTACATAAGTGCAACTCCAACACAGCAGGGTTTGAACCGGAGGATATGCTTCAAAGTATGTACCTACCAAGAGCCACAGTGGCTGATATAGAAAATATTGTTAGGTAAATGAAAAGCTCTTCTCCACGAATTGATAATATCAGGATGAGTGATATATATTTTAACCTAAAACTCTTTGAAAATTACATTAGCAACCGATGCATGAAATTGAAACTATTAAAAGGCTCTATATCAGGTCCAATTTTGTATATTATTTATGTATCATTTATTAAATACATGTTTAGACATGTAAAGCACTTTGTGTATGCGGATGATACTGCTTCGGTAATTTCTAGCAGTGATTTGCAAACATGTATGGACCTTTTACAAAAAGACTACATTGAACTTTTAAAATGGTCTCATGACTATGGATTCATTATAAATGCAAAAAAAAACTAAATTGATGTACATAAGATCCCCAAATGCAAAGGTACATTTTACACCTGAAATAAAAACACATACTTCAGATTGTTTACGCGATGGCATTCCTGCATTGTGAACATATGAAAATGTTGAACTTGCGAAAGCTTATGCTTATATAGGTGTCATTGATTGTTTTTTTAAGTGGGATTTACAAATAAATAACAAGCAAGTTTAGCAAGCAAACCTCAAAGATGAATTTTCTAACAATTAGTTAATCACTCAGATTTGACTGATTTGACAACATTATCTTTAGTAATTAGTAATTGTGAATCTACATACACGAATGCATCGTCTCAATAAATTAAATAGTACGCCATATTACCATTAAACTAACAATTACATGAAGTTTTTAAGAGAGCGGGTAAACTGGGAAATTCTAAATACTAGCTCATAAGGCTCTTGTCTAGATTCTAACGATCGTCTTGAAGATGTTGCTCTCTGTTCGTAGAAGGCACCTTCCTGTAACGCTGTCAAATAGAGACTCGCGATCTTGTGAAGAAGCTACCGGGACATTATCTAGTCCGTAGGGATGGTGTTGTATCATTTGAAGTGTCGAATATCAGAACGCTGGGGTAAGTACTTAAATCGTTACAATCGTACTCTCGTTTCTAGTTAACGCTTACCTCACAATGTGCATAACTAGTTTATTCCCCCGCTTGAACTCACTCAGTATCGAATTAAAAAATGCATCACCCACCTCGTTAAAAAAATAACATGGTTTATTTTTCAGTGTGTAAATTGTGGTATTTTCACCGTAAAACATAAAATGCGTCTGGCGGTGCATTAAATCCCCTCCGCTCCGCTGCATTAAAATTGTGTATTAAACCAGATGCAAAAGCAAACACGCCTTGTACCAACGGTCGCAGCTGGTCACTCTCAATGTATAAATGTAATCACGGGTTTTTATAGACTGACCGTTAAAAGGATTGTTTTAATTACTTTGCAAAATAAAGCATGTGGGTTGGAGCCGCCCTGTACTATAAAATAATTACATATAACGTTAAAAAGTGGTACTGAATAAATTCTCAGGCCTCGAGCAATAGGCAAACCTATTATTCTCTTCAGTGAAAAACATTATGTTTTTGTTGTATGACGATACAATTACTTCGTTTTAATCACTTTTGTCAATTTTTAAAATAACTTTATTGTGGCAACAAGTTTCATTTCCACATATAAATATATTAAATAATAAATGTCATTAATATACGGTTAACTAACAAATAAATATGTGCGTCCATTAATTCCGTGGCAGTGTTATAGTACCTAATAATGAAACTAGTCAGTATTATTTGAAAAAGATTTTTTTTTTATCAACTCCACACAGAAACTCCTGGGGAAAATACTTTCCCTCGGGGCCTATGTCATCTTTGAAGATGCTGTATGGAGGGTCTTTTTGGGGACGAAGTAAAACACAGGGGCCGGAAAATCATTATATAGCCGGGCTGTTGAACTCAAGAACAAGTTCTAAGAACGGTCCGTTCTCATGTTACAAATGTCAACTTGAACAAATATTGGGCGCGCGTTTGGCGTGTTTCCCAACTATTCAGCGGTGCCGAAGGGATCAATGACGCTAGTTTTTTAGAGCATCTTCCATTGAAATACCGCTAGAGCAAGGACAGCACTTCCACCCGACGCCTATGCTCTAAAGATTTCAATCCGTTTGTTAAGATATGGGAATCTATCAAACCAACCGCCCGTTTCTTTTAAAGGTATTTTTGGGCTTCAGACCAAAGGCGGCTGCCAAATTCAACGGTGGGGCGCGCTGTTTATAACGAAGGAATTTTATTGTATTTAAATACAGTGGAAATTTTAACAAGTCCTTTACTATATTGACAAACTATGGATAGGTGTAGGTATTTAAACATAACTTTATAGAAGAAATCGGGAACGTTGAACTCTACTTTCATGAAATGTTTAAGGTATTGACGCCATTGTCTTCAGGTTTTAACATTATTTCCATCATGTATTATGGGACTCTAAAAACGAACACAAGATATCAAAATACTTGTTGCATATTTTTTTAATTATTGTTCAATATGTTTTTTTTTATTATTAAAACTAACGGATACTAAAACCAGTGTATTTAAATAGTGCAAAGATTTCGATTTTTTAATATAATGGCTTTAAAAATATATATTTATATATATATATATATATAGATTAGCAAATACCAATTCTGAACATATAACTTTCATTATATATAATTAATTATACGTAGAATTGATAAATCGTTATTTAGAAGTGAATAAAAAATCATCTCAGCAAAACTTCCCGTTATATTGCTACCATTGCATTTGGAACATCTGACGTCATATGCGCATTCCGTTTTTGGAGAAGTATGGAAATTTTTGTTTTTCGATTTTGTTTTGTATTTTTTTAGAGTTGGCGAAATTTAAACTTAATTTGGACGACTTTTAGCTCTATGATCGTTGTTCAATGTAAAAAAACTATTATTAGTGAAATTGATTACAGAATTCATGAGAAATCAATTATTAATACGGATATTATGATAATGTTAATGCTCAAAACTATTATTATTCTTTGAATTAAAGTTTCTAAAAAGGTACATAATTTTATGTTTTATGTTTAGTTATGGTTTACCATGAATTGAATATACAATTATGTACGGTAAAGCTAAAAAAATTGAAACATTAAAAATTATTTTAACTATGAAAACTGAGTTTAGAAAAAAACTAAATATACAGGTATTTAAGTTTGAACGAGATTGTTCATAAAAAAAATCATAATTTTACTGGAGTTCCTTATTATGATCGTGATATTTACACAAACAAATCCACGTGAGAAATGAGGCGTTACTACTAAATCCTCGATTTTAATTATTTTATATTCGTGCATCATGCAAACAAATAATGTCCCAAGACCAAAGTTCTCAGTATCGATGATTAATATGTAGCAAACTTTTGAAATTAATAATATCAAATCTCTGAAATAAATCTTGCTTTGTATAAAATCCGCGTGTATCGTTAATAATAATTATAGTCTGTTTCTTAAAACGTGTTCGGTGTTAATAATGGCGCACGCGAACTTCAGATTTGAATTGATATTAAAATCTGCGCTATATATCACTGAGAAGCTCCCCAGTCTTTCTCATTAATTTCCCGCGTCTCTATATTTCAAACAAATATCTTTGAATTCGCCGTCAACTCAATTTAAATTCGATTCCGAAACAATGCTGCTCCAAGTGAATACGCAGCCTTCCAGAAAATCCAATAATTTTAGGGGATGCATTCAAAACTTTTTCATTTTTAATAACTCACATTAACACGTCACTTTTCTAATATTATATTATTCATTATTTATTATATGTTAATTGTTTTTGTGTTTAATTAAGAGATTTTCAAAAAAAAACTAAATTCATAGACTTAAATAGCATTCACGTCATTAAAAAACACTTTATCTGGGTAAAACTGCTTTCAACTGTTAATACCTCACACAGTAGAGAATTTTTAACTATCAAAATTATTTTCAAAGTAAATTGGTTTTACCGGTTATTATATTATTATATTACCGGTAAAACCAATTTACTTTTTGATTTATTAATCAATTTAAACACCGTTGAATTTTAATAAAATAATAATTTATTAATTTTAATAAAATTTTAATAAAACTGTCGTCTCAGTGTGGCATAACAACAGTTTATAAATGGTTTTGAACGCCAAAAAAGCTGTAACAATTATTAAAAACTAAAATAATATCGTTATTAAATTTGATTTAATTAAAATTTTATTTTAAAAAATCATTTCGTTTTGAACAGTTTACTAATATTTTCTTAATTAAAATTAACACCTAACACTAACGAAATATTACATCTACTGCCAATTATTCGCAAGGAGATAAACTAAAATCTGTACCTACCGACTTCTGCATTAATATCCTGCTTCTATTCGTATTAATTTCGAACAAAAACCTTTGAAGGCAGTAACCGTAAATTAATTTCGATTCCAGAACAATGATGATTCGAGTGACTGCGCTAGTTTGGAATTTAACGTAATGAATATAATATATTTAGATTGATATCGTACAAAATATGTTTTTATAACTTTTCATTTGCCTTACTTATTAAGTAGGAGGTTTATTAAAGCAAAAATTAAAAAGATTTTTCATTTTATTAGAGTGTTTCTATGTAAATTTTGGAGATGAGTGATATTAAATTAATGGGACATATTAAATCTCAAGTCATGTAATCGGCGCGAGATGAAATCTGTTGAATAAAATTTCCTCGTCAAGTGAAAGTGAGACGCTAACATCAACACGAGCAAAATTATTAAAATACATGACATAATGAGATATCCTTGAAGCCTTTAGTATATTTAGGTTTATTCATATATAAGTAAGTGGGTACCTGCTTAAGCAGAAATAATAAGTAAAAATAATAATACAATTAATAAGAAGTACTTTATTTACATCACTGTTTATATACTAATGCCGCATTTCTTAAGAATAATCAAAGATTCGACAGAATTCAGAGATAAACTTAAAACTCATTTTTTCAGACGATCATATCCGTAAATGGAACAAATGCAAACGCAAATTGCTTAGTTAGGCTAGCCGGTTAGTATCGTTGAAGTCACTTATAGAATAAGTCAAAAAATTGACGCACCGGTTCGTAAATGCGTCCACAGCCCGCGACACTGTAATTAACTAAATGTGTAAAAAAAAGTCGATTAAAAACATCTTAAGCTTTTTAATGTCATTTTATAAAATATCCTTCAGTCCTAAAAATTATAAATATTTCAAATAAATAGTAACTTTTCTTGGGCCACCAATCTTCTAATAAATGTCATATGATTTAATTTAAAAAAAAATGTGTTCATCTAAAGTGACCTGCCAGGTAAGTATGTTTTTCTGTACATAATTAGAGAAAGAATATTTGTACAGTTGCCCTTGAGGTGATTTTTCACGAAAACGGCGCTACACAAATCATCCGAATATTATTATTATTATACTGTGGTGTAAACAAAATACTTTTTATTAATTTTATAAATAATGATGCCACAACGTAATTAAACATCTATTGAAGAAAAAATAAATAATAATACATAATAATGATTGAAGAAGATAATATTAACATAACCTAAATGAAACATGAAACCGAAAAAACAACAGAAAATAAAACAGACATTAGTCGCATCTGGGACTCAAACCCAGGACCTCTGTCCCGGAAAGACCATTATTTTCTAACTAAATCGGTTTTACTGATAATAAATCATTATTCTTTAAAACCACTCCAAATTAGAATGGAATAGGGGTGAATAAAATCATGTAAATAAGTCGTCACAATGTGAATTAAGCGCAGTTTGCCAATGGCCTTGAACGCCGAAACATCTGTCACAATAATAAAAACTAAAAATACTTCTAGAACTTAATAATAACATTATTAAATTACATTTAAATTTAAAAAAAAATTTAAATCTCTGTTTCAAATCCCACATATGTGACATTGTCTCCCGCGCCATCAAAATGCTTGGCTTTGATCTCCGTAATGCGAGATCATTTACTAATGAAATCGCAATATGAAGAACGTATGAGCACTTGTTTGCAGCATCTCGGAGTACAATTCCATTATTAGCACCCTTCAGAACAGACCCACATTCTCCAAATAGAAATAGCGCAAAAAAAGTTTATGCATTTCATTCATATGAGGGAATATACATATTATCCATTCATACTTGTATATCCGTTCTTATTCTTAATAGGAATTCTTATTTTGTACACCTTAGAAGCCCGCCGAAAAACAATTTTAAGAAAAACATTTTTAAGAATTTTTTTTAAGGAAAACGTTTTAAAAAAAAACATTTTTAAGCAAAACTTTTTTTAAGAAAAGCGTTTTTAAGAAAAACATTTTTAAGGAAGTTGTTTTTAAGAAAAACAATTTTAAGAAAAACATTTTTTTATTAATCTCTGGATCTATACAAACGTAATTCGCCTACATTGAAAGAGATTGAAACTTGTACGTCCCTAACAACTACACTCGTGGAAGATTTCACGTACTATTTTATACCTAAGAGGGAGAACTTATCAAAACACGTCAATCAACAGAGCGATTCAACTGTTTAACGATGCTACGTTGACCGTTGACATTTTTAACGTCACTTACAGACAGTTTATCGACTACCTCACATGTCACAAAATTGTCATCATGACCCTTGTAATGTTTCTCAATTTACTTATTTATGTACGAGTATATTACCATATTGTAAGTAATATCTGTAAAAAATTGGTAAATAACCGTCTTACTGAGGACCGTGAAAATACACAAATTATTATACATACGAGTACAAACATTTTACTGAATTTTGTTTATAAATGAATTTAAAATTACTTTGTAATCACCGCTATACGTACCACCATGTTTCGAAAGCTATGCTTTCCTCCCCAGGAATATACAGAAAACTAAAAAATAGTTATGTCAAATATAGACAAATTATAAACATAAATAAAAAATGATTTATGTAGGTTATAATTAATCAAAAATGTTAATAAAAAAATATAGTAAAACATTGAATTACATATTTATTTCAGAAAATTTTATTAATATCAAAATGAAAATAAATTCAAGAGTTAGCTATTTAAAAAAATATATTTGATTACTAGTCGTATTTAATTGACTATTAACACTTTTATTTGTTTTAAATTGAATTTTGTTTGTTTTAAATTCGGAATATTTCGCCAATAAATTTAAATTATCGTTCGCTAGTTGTTTTTATACGTAAACAAGCAACGTTTATTTTCGTTACACTATACTCGTATATCGGAATAGAAATCTGATCTGTTTTAAGGTCACAATTTAAATTTCAGTGCCTGAGGGGCTATTATTCAAGAGATACATTATTTTTTACTGGACTTTTAAGTGGATTTTAGAACAATAAGAGCTATCAAAAATTATATGTACATAGAGATTTTAAACCATAAACTGTTAATTAAAACAATATTATAACACAAATCATTAACGCTACATTATTCAAGCTACCATAATACACAGTGTAAGATTCATCAAAGTGCTGGTATAGATGACGCTTTACTGTATAAATGGAGTCAGTAAATATATCAACTATACCTCCAAACTTGTTGCCCAGATCATGCATCCTATCGGTTAATGAATGAGATTGATAGTTGGTTGTGTGTTTCAGAAAAATGTTGCAGTTTGTATTGCGATCCTCGTCGGTACATTTAATGATCGGAAAGCGTTTAGTAATATAGCAGGATAATTAATAATCGTTTAAATTCAACTTATAGTCCGACTTTATAAGACAATATTTAAATATTTTCCCTTTAATGTACCCACGTGTATAACCCGCCATTAACCAATAATTTCTCCTCCTTTTGTTTTGTGTTCTATCTCACCTCCCTATGAATTATGCAACATATTATATTAGATATTTCAACATCTATTTTTTTATGCTAATTGATAATGTGTTGCTTTGAGAAATATATAAATCCATAAATGAACAGATGAGAAAAGTAATCCTTATTAGCATTATCACAAAAACTTGTATACACATCGACCAAGTAGTTCACAGATCGATTAACATACATGTTATGTATATTTTTTTATTATTATTGTAACTAAATTAATTTTAATAGTGTTATTTTTAAGCTCTACTAGATTACAGTTTTTTTTTTAATATTTCGACAGGTGTTTCGTAGTTAAAATCCATTTTCAAACTGAATTAAGGAAATATTATTTTTATAAACAATAATTATTAGCGTGAAACACTCATCCAAATTGAAAAAAAACCTTTCCGAGCAAAGATAAATGTCGCCAACAGGACTCGAACCTGCACCCTTCTGATGTCCGGTCAGATGCTCTACCGTTGAGCTACGTCGGCTTATCGCAAACCCGCCAAGTTAATCAATATATTCTAGTGTTTCATTCAATAATTACTGTTTTTATTATATTTTCACCTGTAAACAACCAACTTTATTAGTATGAGAAAGGCTTGTAACGGCTAAATCCCTCAAATAGATGGCGTCGAGACAAATTATGTCTACATTTTATTGGTGAAAATTGCTTTGACTTGTCGAATATTTATTAATTAGGTTTTTTTCAATTTGGATGAGTGTTTCAGGCTAATAATTATTGTTTATAAAAATAATTGTTACCCTTTGCGCTATGCACAAAAATCTTGTCTTAAGTTTTTAAGAACTTTAGTTTATCAATTAATAAATATTATTTTATTTACGATTTGTTTTCGTTTATGTTTTTATTTTATCATACACACAGAACATACGTAACAACTTTTTACAAATTATTAAATTTGATTCAGGTTCTTTATTTTTTTAGATATTAAATTTATTTCTACGAAATCAACAAAATTACAATAATAATATTACTATTTTTTATTACAATTTGAAGTTATGTATCAAACAAACTCTTACAACTACTTCAATGATTATCACCCGAGGTAAAAGTATCTAGACAATAAAGAAACTCCAGTCTATTTTTTTTGACGTTCAAATTTAAATTTCAGTATATTTCGTTTTTTTTCTAAAGTTAGTTTTCATAGTTAAAATAATTTTCGAAGTTTCAGTTTTTCAAAGCCCACCAAAACGCTCCAAATCAATGAATGTCAAATGTCAAAACAAGGATGAGCTTTACCGTACATCATTGTATATTCCATTCATGGTAAACCAAAACTAAACATAAGAAATAAAATTATGTGCGTTTTTCGAAACTTTATCTCAAAGAATAATAATAGTATTGACAATTAACATTATACTAATATCCGCATTGATAATTGGTTTAATCATAAATACTCTTATTTCTTTCATGAATAATAGTTTTTTTTATTGAACAACAATTATAGAGCTTTAAGTCACCGAAATTAAGTTAAAATGTTGCCAAAACTAAAAAAATATATATTTAAAATACAAAACAAAATCGAAAAATAAAAATTTCCATACAAATTCTAAAAGAGAATGTGCACATGACGTCAGATATTCCAAATGCAGTGGTTTTTAACAAAACGGGGTGTTTTGGTGTGATGATTTTTTATTCATTTTTAAATAACGTTTTATAAATTCTACGTATATATATAATTAAAGTTATATATTCAGAATCGGTGTTTGCTGATCTATATGAATTTATATGTTTAAAGTGATTATATTTTTCACTGGATTTTCTTATTGCAAAGTCACAGATAATGTATTGAGCATTTTCTTAGTAAGAACAAACTCATAATTTCTTCAAACGATTGGTATTCACTTTGTGGCATCATAAGAATAAGTTCAGTGTAAGTCTTTGTTTGTGTGTGAGGGTACTCCAACATGGCGCAGAATGAAAGATGCCTCCGTAAAATGATAGTAACCCTCGGCGAAACCGCGTACTTAGCAACGACTCAATTATCACGAATTTTCGCGCAAGCCATTATTGTGACTCTCGTCCCCCGCTTTATTTAGTCCCGAGTCGGGCGTCGGTGCCTCCCAGAAGTTGGGATTGGTCTCTGTTTATTATTATAATATATTATATTACGTTTAGACTGTTTAAACCTAACCGCAAGCAAATCAGAAAGCATTTGTCTGGAACTCTTTTATTTTAGTTTTCGTTTTTAATCTATTGCTAATCCTTGTTTGATTAATTATTTGTTTGGTTAATTATTTCATAGAATTTCGTCGCTATACCTAGTATGGCAAAATCTGTATAACAATAATTATAAAGGTCTGTGATTTATAGATTTTTAATCAAGAAGTGTATGCCAATATCTAGTTGTTTGGCGGTCCGTACTCTCTGCTTACCCCTGCAGAGAAACGGCGTGATGGTTAGTTAGTTAATTAGACCATCTATAAACTACTCCTTAGGAATTAATATAAAATTATTATATTATTATAATTTCTTCAAATGATTGATAACTTTGTGGCGTCATTATTAATTATGTAATTAAAAATACACTTTGTATGTTTTGAAACAAATAATAACAACTATTCTGAATTTGCAAATCATATTTTAGAAACCAATCATTCGTTTGATATAAATAAAGGTTTAAAAGTTTTACACACAAATACAACCGGTTTACAATTAGATAAGTTTGAAATTTTAGAAATAAGAAAAAGTGTTAATAGCGAATTAAATTTAATAAATAATCAAATATTTTTTTTAAATAGCTATATCTTAAATTTATTTTCTTATTAATATCAGTAATAATAATTTTTATTTATATTTTTAATTTAAATGTATTATTCAATGTTTTATCATTATTTCGTTATTAGCATTTTTGATCTATTACTTACCTACTTTTATTCATTTTTGTTTGTGCTCATATTTTGTATATTCTTAAATTATTGTTCTTATAATTTTTTTTATAATTTTTCTATACTTGAAATTATTTTATAGTATTCATTTATTCCTGAAGATGATAGCATTGCTATCGAAACATGTAGAAATATTTATATATTTTTATTAAAGTGGTGTATACAAAGTGTATTTTTAATTACATAAATATTACATTATTATTTTTGGTTTTCATAAAACTGGTCATTTGTCGTAATAAATATGCCTCCGGTCTATTAAAATAATACGTATATTTTTAAAAAAGGTAGCCAAATTAAGGTAGGCAACGTAAAAATCTAAATACTTAACCTCGGTGATTAATTATTATTATAATTTCTTCAAATGATTGGTATTCACTTTGTGGCATCATTATTAATTAATTAATTAAAAAATATGCTTTGTTTACACCACTTTATAAATATACATAAACGTCTACATATTTCGACAGCAATAATGTCATCATCAGGAATTTATCAATACTAAAAAAATAATTTCAAGTATGGATAAATGATATAAAAAACACAAATGCTGATGATGACATCATTGATGTCGAAACAGGTAGATGTTTATGTATATATATATATATACATAAAGTGGTGTAAATAAAGTATATTTTATTAGTAATTAATTATTATTATGTTTAATTGGAAGAACTCCACTTTATTTATTTAAATAAAATTTGAAGTAAACCAAATTTAATAATGTTGTTATTAAGTTCTGCGAGTATTTTAGTTTTTAATTATTGTGACCGCTGTTTCGATGTTCAGAACCATTTTCAAACTGTGGTTAGACCACATTGAGACGACTTAATTTTATGATTTTATTTGCTCCCACCCAATTTCGATTTGGACGGTTTTTAAAATGATTTATTACCGCTAAAACCAATTTAGTTTGAAAATAATTTGTGATTATTAAAATATCTCTATTATGTGAGCTGTGTACAGTTAAAGCTGTTTTCCTCAAATAAAGTGCTTTCTTAATTGTTTAATTTCAATTAATTTAATGTTTTCGGTAACTCTCTGAATTATTTTATTATTAGGTATTACATTGTTTAGGTTTCGTGAAAATACTTAAGAGTGGGGAATAAATATTTTTTCTTAATTTGTTAACTAGCATTATATTGTTTTAAAATGGCTTTGAACGCCGAAACAGCTGTAACAATAATTTAAAACTAAAATACTGGAAGAACTTAATAAAAACATAACTAAATTGGATTTATTTCAAATGTATTTAACTTTAGTGAGCTAATATCAATTACACGTTTTTAGTACATATGCGGAATTTCACCCAGAACTCAATTACCTGTACAAATACTCATTTTTCGATTGTTTGCAGTATATGAGAAATAATGAATTTAATTAAGATTATTCATGTCTGCGGTTAAAACCACGTAGGTAATAAACTTACGCGATGGTAATGTAAGTCCAACTGTTACTTTTACTGGATTAACCTCAGAACGCTGTAACTAACTTACGAGTTGCGGTAGGTAGGAGTCGTAGAAGTAAATATATTATACAATTTAATAATAATAAAACACTTTGCTTTAACCACTGTTCTTCAAAATATATTGTTTTACTATAATTTATGTAAAAATGGTGCCACAAAGCAAATTTGAAATAAAATGATTAAATATTTATATACTAATTAAAACAACCACTTTGCTGCGTTACCATTAATTACACTGGTATTTACTATCTATTATTAATAATGTATGATAATGCCATCTTCCTCTTACACATAATACTTTTATATTGTTGTCTCCCTCTAATATTCTCTTTTATTTTCTCTCTCTTTTATATTATCTCTATTGTATTCTATAGCTATATATAACCGATAACTTTGTATTATATTTGCCCTGGCGAAACTTGAGCTAAGCGAAACCGGTTGGCGAAAAATAAAATATATTCATGGTTTATAACAAAGTGTTTCTTTTATTTAATATGAAGTCAAACCACAAAGTGAGTGCTTCTTATAAAAGTAAATATTTATATAATTTAAAAATAAAACAATAACTTTGTTAACACCACTTTTATTTTTTATATACTTCTTACCGACCGGGTTTCGCTACAACCGTAGCGTCTTCAGGGCAATATAAATTGAACTAACTATGATACACATGTGTTATAGATTGATATAAACGTGCGGGTGGGGGGCCAAGGGTGTGAGGGAGCAGGTATCGGACAGAGAAAGGCGTGTACTTCGTTGATTGGGAATATTTTAATTATCGGGCTTTTATCTAAATTTATTTGATTATTAATCTGTCTACTATTAGTATTTTTAGCTTTGCTTATCTCTAATACTTCTAAGTTATCTAGTCTAAGTCTTATTCCATTTTTATACAGTAAACTAGTGCCTGTATTTTAATTGAATGTGTGGTCTGTTTATAAGAGGTGTTTGGGAAATTCCGAGAACACATTGTTATTGTGTAATCGTAAGTATTCTTTTACCCGGATTTTAACGTTTCGCGACGTTTTGTCTACATAAAATGTTACTGTTTATTTATTTATTTATTTTTTGTGTATTTTTGTGTAAGATTCTTGAGAATATTTATCTATTTAAGTTTGTTGCATATTTTTTTTATGGTTTCATTTTATATATGTTTTGTAACCTTAACTGTAAATTTTGTGTTTTGAATAACAAGCTCCCGTTTTTTTTATATGAATACCGCACAAGAGTCCCAACTGCTCCCAACCGTCTGGAGCCAGTGAGACTATGGCATTCCCAATTGGGGAATGTTGTGAGGCTGAAGGTTTTGGGGAGGGGAAGGAAAAGGAGAAGACGAAGGTGGGGAAATACCTGGCTATTCAGATCTGGTCACCAAACACGGCTAAGAGCCATTTCAAGCAACGGTATTTCACTAGGGCGATACTAAGAGTATCTTCCACTCAACGAAATACAAAAAAGTAGTTTGTTTATAAATAAATAACAAAAAAAAAAACAAATAAATAATGAAAAAATCCTGATTAGGAAAGCTTCGTTTTCGTGATGATGATGATGTTTACATATTTAAAAATGTGGTATAAACGAACTTATTTATATTAATTTAAAGCTTTTCTTATTAATTAATAATAATAATAATAATACTTGGACGATTTAAATAGCGCCTTTTTTGTCAAAAATCACCTCAAGGGCGCTGTGTCATTATTTTTATAATGACGCCACAAAATCGTTACGAAGAAATTATTAAATATTTTATTATCTCTACATACAAAAATGAATGTTTATCTGTCTGCCCTCAATTTTCTCGATAATTACTTTACCGGTTTCGCTGAAAATAGCACTTTTGTTCTATTAGAGACGGGAATATTTAGAGAGTAGTTTCGATGAAATCCATTATGTAAAACTATTACCATAACGTTTTAAAATTAGAATGAAAAACAATGAACCCGCCATTTTGTATTGACGTTAGCCCATAGATATACATAGATGGTTAGCCACAGATTACATATTCAAAACAAGAAGATTTGTTTGAGTAGAATATTTTCAAAATAAAAATATTTAAAAAAAAAACAAGTAGGCGCATACTAAGGAACTTTTTTTTAGATATATTTTCAAAAAATAAATGTTTTGGTATGAAATTAAATTTTCGAATTGTTTCTTTGTTTAGAGATAGAAATCGTCGTCACAAGGCATTACTTTCACTGTCAAATCAATTATGACACCCAAACGACAAGCATGAATTCTCAACTTTATAACTTTATTAAAAAAAAAAAGTTTAGCAGGGTCGGGTACATATCAGCTAGTTGGTTTAATTTTTTAATTGATACAATTCTGAAGAATGTAAACATAACCATTTATAATTATTGATTATCTTTTGAATTCTTGCTGTCTTTCCGCGCAGAGAGAAGAGGTTATCCAGAACAAATTTGTAATAAACAAATTCATATTTTCAATTGAAAATAAATTATTCTGATCTCGTAAATTTGGCGAGTTGGGTCTTAAAAATGGATTCGTCTGATTTGTTTCTCTCCGCCATCGTGGTACCTTCCAAATTTTAAATCAATGTTTCAGTAATATACAGAATATGGGTATCCCATCAACTGTCCACAAATAATAAATAGGTACTGAATAATTTGTAATTTACTACCAACAAAAAATAATCATTGCTAGTTCATTTTAATTTCCCATTCGTATAATTGAGTAAGTAGGTACCGTACATGATTTGTTTATTTAGTGTTAAACAGGGTGTATCAGCACTTACCAGACGAAATTTAACAAGCAATTCCTGAGCTTATTTTGAGTAAAAAATATAAATGTCATTTTGGTCTCTGGGATTTTTTTTTTCACGAAAAACCGAGATATCAGTAAGTATTGAACAGTTATAGTCTGGGTTTAGCGGTTACTTAGCTAAGGAATTGTTAACGACATGCTAAAATCCAATAATTAAAACAAAAGACGAACATTACATCACCGGTCAAAGTGTTTCTGGTACCTACGTCGTGTATACCAGTGGCGTGCGTTGCTTTATGACCAAAACTAGACTGTGTGTAATTTTGCATTGAATATTTTATTATTATCATTGTTGGCGTCCCAGCTTCTCTCAACCGTCTGGAGCCAGTGAGACTATGACATCCCCAATTGGGGTATGTTGTGAGGCTGAAGATGTTGAGGAGGGGAAGGAGGTGGGGAAGAGGAAATTGGGAAAGTTCCTGGCTATTCAGATCTAGTCACCAAATATGGCTAAAGCCATTTCAAGCAACGTTTCGATTCAGAATGGTGGTCTTGCGTCAGGGCGATATTCACAGTATCTACCCCTCTGGAACACACCGGAAAAATATGCTACTTTTTATTTTTAATGAATAAATTGTGAAATAACACAATATAATCAAATAAAATTTATAATTTCTTCCAAATATTGATATTCACTTTATGTTGTCATTATTAATTAAAAATCACTTTGTATTCACCACTATTATTTACATAAAAAAGTGATGAATACGAAGTAATTTTTTAGATATTTATTGATAAAATTTATTTGCACGCGTCAGGATTTGAAACCGCCGCCTCCGGATTCACGGCCAAGGATAACCACTCAACAATACGGAGACCTTCAGTTTAATTTCTTTATTAGGTTGGTTTTTCTTAGGGTACGTACAGCTTTTCAGCCCTTGTGGGCTGCACGCCAATGCTGTGAAGAAACATGTATAACCTAATTAGAATTTTTTTTTAAATACAAAAGCCTAATACGGTGAATGATGAAAAGAAAAATAATTAAAGTGTGTAAATAAAATAACAAAAATTATGTGAATCAAATTTAATAATGTCATTATTAAGTTCTGTAAGAATTTTTAGTGTTTATTATTTTGACAGCTGTTTCGACGTTCAAAGTCATTTTCAAACTGCGGTTAATCCACATCGCGGCGACTTATTTATATGATTTTATTTACTCCCACCCAATTCTAATTTACGGGTTTTTAAAAGTAATGATTTATTATCGTTAAAACAGATTTACTTAGAGAATAATTAAAATTCTCTATTCTGTCAGTTTTTACATTTATAATGTGTTTCCCCGTATTTAAATGACAATTTTTTCTGAATCGATTTATTTAAATGTGTCATATTGTTTTGATAATATGAACATACTGAGAAGTGACGAATAAATAATTTTCCTTACTTCGTTAATTAATGTTATTTTAGGATCATTCGTTCGTTTATTAATTGTTCTTTGTTCGTTAAATGACTGATTACTCAAATAAATTTAATTAAAACCCTTTATTTCTATATGTGAGGGTTTAGGCTCGTTGTTGTCAACCGGGATGTGATTATTCACTAAGACATGTTTGCGAATTTTGAAAAAGTGATTTTGTTTTTATAACATCGGATATGTTGTTTTAATCTTGTTGAGAAAGCCCTTCCCGTCCGCCCGATATGGGTAGAGATGCAGTCGGCGTGGTCACATTTTAATTCATATATGCCACTTTTTTTTTTTTTATAATAATAATGTTTTATTTCAGCAGAACAAAGCGGTGAGTGCAATACTCTGTCTGCCATATAAAAAGAATACATTTTAAGAATACAAAAATTACACACTGTAGAAATATAATATAAAAACATAAATAAAATTTAAATTAAATTAAAATAACATATTTAACACTTATGCTACAGTGGCCTGAGGGAAATTCTCCATCTACGATGTAGGGGCGCGCCACGCCACTGGGCGACGGCCTGGATAAGAGTCTTTTCCGATCTCCGGTAGCGCTGACTCGTCCCGGCTATTCTGTGGCGCATCAAAGCAGCGAACCCATGCACCCTTCCCTCTGCGAACATCTGCGAGGCGCTGCATCTCCAAAGGAGGACGAACAGCGCCCTGTAAGCGTGGTTATATTCCACTCGGAGTGTGTCCATGACGCCTTGTGTATATCTAGTATATAGTTCGCTAGTGTAAAAGCTCATGCAGTATGTCTGGAATAGTTGTTTTTTTACCGGAGGACTGCACCTATTAAATCTTCTGGCGAGCATGTTGGCGCGTACGCACAGCGCTCTTCTTTGGCGTTCTATGTCATTTTTATCATTTAGGTCAGCCCTGGCCAACCCGCGGCCCGCTGCGCCCATACGTGCGGCCCGCGGTCATGTATGAAGAAATATATTTTTTTAAAGTATCGAGTGCTTCAGAATGTCTTTAAAATCACATTTAAGTTATTAAAACCAGTATTTTTTTTTATAATTACACCAAATGCTCAAATGTCTGTATGAGCGGCCCTTGGAAAATTTTAGGTCGTCAATGCGGCCCGGGGTGCTTTTTGGGTTGGCCAGGGCTGATTTAGGTCATCAGTGATGACATGCCCCAAGTATTTGATTTCGCTGCAGATTTCATGATTGGCTCCGCCGAGACGTATGGGCGGAATGACAGCAGGACCCGTATTTGCCTTGAAAATCAGCAGTGATGATTTTTTTGCATTATACATTAGCCCGTGACTAATAACGTACGATTCGCATATGGCTAGAAGTTTTCTTATTGCTCTTACCGACAGTGCAAGTATGACCATGGCATCTGCATAGCTGATATTGTTCATACATACCCCAGCAATGTGGCATCCGATTCTTGTTTTCTTCAGAGTTTTGCTAAGTTCATCCATGTGTACATTGAACAGCACTGGGGACATTGAGCCTCCTTGTCTAACGCCGCACTTTAATTGAGCTGCTTCTGATAGGCTATAATTCCATCTGATAAAGTTTTCCTGTTGGTTGTACCATGTACTTAATATATTAACAATTTGCGGTGGTACTTGTCGTTCAGTCAGTTTTTTCCACAACTTATTATGACTAACCCTGTCAAAAGCTTTGCTCAAGTCTAGGAAGCATGCGTATACCGTTGTTTTCTGGCTTTATAATATTCAATTGTTTGTTTCATACTATATATGGCTGTATCAGTTGAGCATCCAGCTTTGAAGCCCATTTGGGAGCCCATCACTATTGAAAACCTTGAATGCCGAAACAGCTTTTACAATAATAAAAAACTAAAAATACTTGCAGAACTTAATAATAACATTATTAAAGTTGATTTTTTATATTTAAAAAAGGGACAAATGGATTTCTACGAATTAAACACAAAAACAGTTAATACAGTTTTTAAAAGTAAATAGAAAACCTGAAACCAATAAAAAAAGCAATTACTTTTCTACTGCAGCCCTTTATATTTTAGTTCCTCTTTTCAAATAACTAAAAAGCTGCATTTCTCTGAACCCAGGCAGATTACCAATCCATAGAGCTTAATGTTTTTTTTATGTTCAAAACATTCTTCTTTAGCAAAAACATCAACGGCCAGCTTAGAAAATTCTTTGAAAAGAGGCACTTTTAATCTGGAAGAATTTCCGAGAAAACAGTCCAAGTCCTCATTTCTTGAGTACGAGTATTACAGCTTTACTTTTATAACGATTCAGAAAATATTGACTATTTCATTGACCCATATTTGCGCTGAAGTACCATTCGAAATCTGAACCGTCGCTTTTATGGGCAGAACAAAGATAGCAGCGAGAGGAGCGACCACTGAAGACAACTGATAGAAGTGTGTTGTCGGCGTCTCTGGTGTCCAAGTAGTAAGGTAAATTTTCCCTCACATCTGGTAAAAATGATTAAACCCTTTCTTGAATACATCATCAATTTCATTAAACTGTTCGGCTCTAGAGAATAACAGTTTTATGATTTTATCGGTTTTCTAAGTCAATAATATTATTTGATTAATATTCCACACTGAAGTCTGAATTGTAACTATCAAAGTTAACCACTATTGTAAGATTATTGATTTCGCTGAAGCAGACACTAATAATCCACAAAACTTTCAACATCGTTGTTCCCACAATCCATCACAATTCCGTACAATTTCTAAAATCCGCAAATCTTCAGCCAAAACCGAAAATATGTGAAACATCCAAAAATATTTCTCGCAGCTAAAAAATCGGATGGACAAAATGCTTCTAAGGATTTGGTATTCAGTGGGAGCGACCTACTTGTTACTCAGTTACGTTCTGGCAGAGATGTCGCAGCTTCCCGCCACGGGCGGCGCTGGGCTTTTTGTTCCGCCCAGGGAAACCGCGAGAAAACAACTTCCTGTTTCGCGGCGAGATCTCTGGGCGACATCCGCGCACATGTGTTTATGCTTCGCACCTACAATTGCACCATTCAAATATTTGTAGAAATTTATCGTTTTGAAATCTGAAAAATCCAAAAAGTATTGTGTTTTTGATTTATCATTTTCGCATTACGTGCCATGCAGTCATTACGGATAATCTACTCTATTTAAAAACTAAAACTAATCTCTAACTTAAATCACCTTTCCATCTACTCTTGTCCTTTGTACCTATATCCCACTTCTATGTTCCCCACCACCCTCCACTCCCCCTACTAACATAATTAAACTAACTGTTTATTGTCACACTTTGCTTATAGCATTTATCATCAGCAGTGGAAAACTGTTGTTTTTATTATTATATATCGTATACGCAAATTGTGGAGTTGTTGTGTCAAAATTAAAAAAAAAATAAATAAATAAACTGCCACTCTAAGGAGGCAAATTAAAAAACAAAACTCTTATAAAATCCTCCAGCTAAATGCACATTTCCCTTTCCCAAGTAAAGACATTTATAAAATAATGTTTTCTCGTATTTTGCTCCGGTTTTAATGATACAGATTTATTATTATAGCATCCACGCGCTGTAGAAAATGCTACGTCTATTTTGATTCCCACTAAATATCTGGATTAGTTGGAAATATTTACAACGTAGCAATAAATCATTTATATACTCAATTTTGGAATAACATATTGTAGCTTATGAACCTGATTGTATTGTATTTTTTATCATTAAAGATAATATTAAAAACTCTCAAAATTAAATAAGTAAGCAAAAAGATACACAGAAGATAAATATATCGGTGGCAATTGGGACTCGAACCCAGCAGCTCATGTTCTAATCCACTGAGCTACAGCTACCCAAATCCATATTATCAATTAATTCCCATATATTTTTGGATGCTACCTTTTTATCTGAGGTCCTGGGTTCGAGTCCCAGTTGCTATCGATTTATTTTTCTTTTATGTGTCTTTTCGATTTCTTGGTTCATTTTTAGTGTTGTTAATATTATCGTCAAATATTAAAAACATTTGTATATTACTACAAAAAATTCATTAAAACTATCACGTTTTTGTGAAAACATTTGGCCCTCAATCAGTTCCCTTAGTATTTTGTTGCTGTGTGTATATTCGTTGTTTTTTTTCTCGTTTTAACAGTGGAATTTCACTTGTCATAATGTCCTATTTAGACTGCATACATAGTAACAAAGGTGAACCTTGTACGATATTTCCTATGAAATTGAGTGACTATTGTGTCTGCTTATTACTTTTCTGCTGAACCCTCAGCCCGCTTCTTCTACCCGCATTTGGAGCACTAAAAGAAACATAAAACATTTTGTTTGTCATTTTTATTATCCTCTCTGTTTGAAGCTTTATGAATCCGCTGAATTTTACACAAAACACGATAGGGTTTTTTTTTTTAAAATAAAAACCTTACAAACGAAAATTACTTTGTTACACCAGCCTGTGGCATTTTGAATTACATCAAAGCCTTTATGCTCTAGTAAAAATAAAAAACAATAGAATGCAATATAGTTCGCTGACTGTTATTATTTAAAAAAGATATCACCCCTCGACTGTGTTTTAATTAGCACAATACAATTGGTGTTTGTTTCTTTATCACCCGGTGCCATCTTCATACTGTTGATGGATGATGTTATTGTATTAATTATCAGAAAACATGCCTTATATAACGTACTAAAATAATATATCTACAAACCTAAATATAACATTAGAGTTTGCTAGAATTTGACCCAATTTATGGAAGACCTTTGGGCCTATCCCTGCCATATAATAATTTATCTATTAGATTAATATCATGGACAATGTGACATATTAATATCAACTATATATCTATACCGCCTTTGATGGCTGAGGTTTTAGGTAAAGTTTCTATACGCAAAATTAATCTTGTCTAAGCATCCTCTAATTACTTGTTAGTATACTATCTTCTGGAATTACTACAAGTACCTGCGTTATGAGGTCTAGGGACACAGATTACGTGTTCGATTAAAAAAATCAGCTTTACGAGAATTTTTAGTCGCTTTAATATTTGTCTTTGAGAGAAGTAAAATCAAAGCGTTTCCAGCGATGATAATCATGCTCAAGATTGGAATTAGGATTATTGGGAGATATTGAAGAATAATATCACGGAAAACTTTTGTTTTATTTTACATTACACGGAGCCTATGTTATCTATAGGAATGCTGTGTGGTAGTTCTTGTTGTAGGAAGAAGGAAACACTGGGGCCCGCGGGAGCTGTTGACTTCAAGAACGAGTCTCAGAAACGATCCATTCTCATGTGACAAAACTTTTAATTTCCAACGTCATCAGTGTCATTCCACCATTTTCTTTGGAAAGACGCCACTCGTTTTCTCTACCTTGCACTATTTTGGTGGCCACGGTCTATTGCAGGCACAGTCTCACATCGTACACTATTTGCAAATGTTTTTTTTCTGTTGTATCTGTTGTAACATATGCCACCCCTTGAAAATACTGGCAGAATTCTGTGCAATACTCATTTTGCTGACATCTAAGTTGCATATCTAAATCGCCTCATCGGAGATTTTTCCGCAAGAACACAATGAAGAAAAACCCTTTGATTATTGGTCGCCATCCACGCCTGACGGTCGCCTGTTGTTTTCCTCCAGTGTTATATGCGTAAAGCTGCTGTTTGTCTCCGCACCATCCCGCTAACACTTGGCCTCCGAAAACCCCTTCAGTCTGCAGGCAACGCTTCTAATTTTTTCATTGTGTGTGCGCCCCATCAACTTATCTGTACAAAAAATTAATGTTAAAAAGAGAAGTAAATTAAGTAATCAAGTTGATATACAACGAAAAAAATAAATTACACTTTAAAAATATATAGGTTTAAAAATGTTTCCTTACCCGACAATGTTCCTTCGTATTGGAGTCCAGTAGGATAATAAATTGGTGATAGGTTGTTACGCGCCTATTCAATTTTCAATCTAATTTTGTCTCTAGGCATATGCAACTCAATTTGTATTTTTACATTTACTCTCACCTTAATTATAAAAAACCAAAATATATCGTATGTATACATACATAATACCTTAAAACTTCTGTTATATCCTTGTTAGTATATTTTGTTTATTTAATTATATGACTTTAGTACTTCACACGTCTGTCTCGACAGAGGAATTTTTGCCAGTTAAACAGACATCGAACGTGCCTTTGAAATTATGTTTTATCAAGATTAATAAATAAAAAATAAATATATACTTCAGAATCGGCACTCGATGCATGGAACGTTCCACTGATGTCTAGTAGTCCACAAAATTATCTTGGCTATTAAGTGTAAATGAAAATAAATCCACAATAAATAAATGAATTAAAAATTACTTGGTATTCACCACTTTATTAATATATACCGATATAAACATGTTTCAAAAGCGATGCTTTCTTCATCAGGAATATGTATAATATAAAATAAGTGCCCCAGAACGAATACCAATATTTTTAAGAAAGTATAAATCCATAATTGTTTAAATTTAACACGTTTTCACTTTTTCAGCAGCTACAAATTGTAAATCAGAGTATTGCGTAGGCAAATTTTTGATTATATTTTTATCACTGATCAATGGGTCCCATATGTTATTATCAGTCTGCTTAAATTGGGTTTTCCGTGATCTAAATCATTGATCCTTGTTCTTGCCGTTAGATCAAAAGTACGCCACTCCATTAATACTTCTTCGGGGGATCTCGAATGAAAAATCTCAATATTGCGATTGTGTTGATATCACTTTTTATAGAGAGTACATTTTTGTTGCACCCGGTTTATGTCGATTCCTTACTGACCCATGGGGGAGCAGGGTAAGGCTAACAAACTGGAACTTCCAAGAAACTGGGCGTCTTATATAAGGCTAGCAGATTCTTCAATAGTGATCAACTGCTAATCCTATACAAATCTCAAGTATGTTCAACAGTTGAATTTGGAGGTCACCTCTGGGCTGGAGCTCCCAAATACTTGATATACCTGCTTTATTCTGTGCAAAGGAGGGCGGTTCGTCTGATTGACAATCCGTTGTTAACAGACCGACTGCCATTTCTGATGCACAGACGCAATGTAGATATTCTGAGTCTGTTCTAGAGATATTTCACTGGAACCTGTTCGAAGGAGCTAGCAGCGTTGATCCCCTCCACGCCGCTGCACGTGGGTGAAACTCGACGGACCCGAGCGGAACATCCGTTCACGGTTGATGTCGGCTTCATGAGAACGGGTCGTTTCGCCAACTCGATTCTGTGTTAATCGGCTCGTATCCGTCTTTCCTCCAACATTTAATCCGAGTCTTTTCAAAGCCCGCATTAAAAAATCCCTTCTTACAGACCCCTCCTTAACCCGCCTAACAACGTTGCCCAACCGGGTAGTGATATAGTTACCCTGTACGTGATCTGTACATACAGGGGCGCTCTTGTGAGATGTCACATTGAAAAAAAAAAATACTAAATAGAAAAAAAAAAAAAAAACAAACAAAACTTAAACATTAATGTGCATTATTTCTCAGTTAAACAACTATAAAACTGTTATCGTGAAAAGAGATAGTACTTCTGTTCATTCTTCTTCCATGCAAGCAAGAAATTAAAACACTAATAAAAAAACACAAAGACCTTCTAACAAGTATTTTGAACAACATTCATAAAATGTGTGTTCAAAATACGTAGCACATGGTGCGAACCCTGAGAACCTATCAAAAAATATTGGTTATTTTTGTGTATACTTGAACAGCACAAAAATACCATAAAGGGAGCATTGCCTGCAAGCAAATTAGAGAGAAGGGCTCCTTGGATGTCGTATTTTTTTCCATTTTGTTCAATAAATCATAATATTGACGGCTCGATGTAGAGCAGCAGATGTTAATTATTGTCGAAGGTTTTTCGGAAAGCAGATCTTTCTTATCGATACCGTTAATTCTACGGTTGTTGAGAACGAGTTTTGAAAAAAACCCAAAAAGCTTTTCCGGTTGAAATTACATTAGAAAAGTTAATTGCTTTCGCGTGAATATTACGTGATTTTATTTGAAACAGCGTAATTTATTTATCGAACTGGAATCATCCATTTGATTTTCATTAATATTAAGCATATAAAATTACATAAAGCAGCTGATGTGAAATTATTTATTTGTATATATATATATATTACGAATAACATCAATATGTGTGATATTACCTTTGAAGTGGGCTTATCCCACTAAGCAACTAAGCGATTCGTGGGACCGTTTATTAGTGAATTCAAGATCTATAACGATGTTTGAAGTATTTAGCAAATAGATAATAATTATTTAGTGCTTCTAAGTCAATTGAGGATCACTAACTAAACAGATTCAGAGAATCAGAGAAGTAGAAAATTCCTAGAAGTGGTTAAATTCGTAAATGTTAACATGCATCTCAAGGTTTATAGCAACGTTTACAATTCTAAAACTGAAACACATGTTATTTTTATTTTATTTTACTATATACGTATCATAAATATCTTTTTTTTAATGAAGCCAATCAAATACCTATATATTAACTGAAAAATCTTCGTGATGGGCTAATTGAATTTCAATTTTTTATTAAAACAATTTTTGAATAAAGACCAATCATGTGACAATTAAAGCTTTTAGCTAATGATGCAGGGCAGTTTGTGCGGTCAATTTGTCCACATTTGGTAGAAAATCTGCTCGGGCTTCCGGATTGACTTCTGGATAGACTGCTCGGGCTTCCAGATTGACTTCTGAAATGACTTCTGGAATGACTCCTCGAGCTTTCAGATTGACTTCTGGAATGACTTCTGGATAGACTCCTCGAGCTTTCAGATTGAATTCTGGATAGAATCCTCGACCTTTCAGATTTACTTCTGGATTTACTTCTGGAATGACTTCTGGATAGACTGCTCAGGCTTCCGGATTGACTTCTGGAATGACTTTTGGATAGACTCCTGAAGCTTTCAGATTGACTTCTGGAATGACTTCTGGATAGAATCCTCGACCTTTCAGATTGGCTTCTGGATTGACTTCTGGAATGACTTCTGGGCTTTGACTTCTGGCTGATAATGAAGACGAAGAAGAGCGTCCTTTAATTTGTTATATATTATTTTCCTTGATACTTCTTTGGTTTTCCCTCGATACTATAATCGCTTTTGACAAACCAATCGGCTTTTCCAAGTTTAGAGATGGTTCTTCGGGTAATAGCAATTTCGATTGAGGTTACAGGCAACTGACAGGCAGAGGTTATATATAATAGACAATCTTATAGAAGTAGTCATAGTAGAGTTATTATAATACATAATACAAACAAATAAAAAAAAAAGAATTGATTAGTGAAAGAGCACTGGAAGAGCGATAGATGATTATAAAGTTTTTTTTGAATATAAAAGAACAAAGTACAATATTGTAATATAATAAGTATAAGGTTTTATTATATGTTATTGTAGGTACACATAATAAATATAAGTATAACTTAATTAAATCAATAATTATTACTTTATTTAAAACCACTGTATTTATTATGAAAATATCTACATATTTCAGAAGCAAATCTCAAAGTTTTGTTTCAATTATTTTAACATTTTTAATTAATTAATTACGTGCTTGTTTTGTTGTAATTTGTTTATTTGCTTATTATTTGTCTATACTTCATGTCATTATTTTAAGTATATTGTTTATCGTGATGAGGGAAGCTTTGCTTCTGAAACATGTAGATATATATATATTTATTTTTTTAAAACAAGCAAACACTTGGTGGATTAACATGATGAATCAAATGAAAAGACGCTTTATTTGAATGCACTTTTATTTTTGTATAAATACGTCGGCTTGTTTCGATTAGACCAAATCATTTTCCGGACTTAAAATTTACTGTATATCTTATTTATTATATTAATAATGACGCCCAAAAATCTTTACAGATCTTTTGAAGAAAATATAAACAAAATTGAAAGAAATATTAACTCTTCATTATCAAATTACCAAACAATTGCATTACATTTTTTGTAAATATCATTATTTTGTCAATACTGTTTGGAATTATATCGGTTTTATTTATCTATCGATATCTTACGATTTTAAACTCCGAAACATACCATTACCTTTAAAAAGACAACCAATCGTGGTCAAGTCAGATACTGAATCTACAGATTTACTTTTTGCCAAAAATCTGCAAACTTTTCACCAATTTTATTTTAACAAATACCAAATATGATATATATGATGATATAGAAATATGCCTCTAGTGACATGCGTTGGCGGAATTATGTTTTTTTTTCTATAGATCTTCTCTGAAATATTAATCAATGTAAGTTTGTTTGTTTGTGGTCGATTTACTCGAAAATTACTGGACCAGTTTCGCTGAAAATAGCACAGTTTGATCTTATTAGCGCCGGGAAGGTTTAGAGAGTTTGAATGAAATCCAATATGTAAAACTGTTGCTATGACGTTTCAAAAACAAGTTTTATTTTGGTTAGCCCATAGATATAACACTCTGGTTAGCCACAGATTGCTACTTAAGAACTTTATGATTTAGATATGTTTTGAAAAAATAAACGTTTGAAATGAAATAAAATATTCAAATAAATGTTTCTTTATTTGGAGATAGTTACTTTCGCTGTCAAATCAATTATGGAACTCTAATGACAAATGAAAAATCCCGAGCAAGGCCGGGTACACATCAGCTAGTTCTTAATAAATTATTGATATCGAAAATTCTGAAAATAAATATTAGGTAACCTGCATATGTTTTGACTCCTTATTTCCTCATAAATGAAAAAAATATTAAAGAAGCTATTAGGTTTTATACAGAAAGTTATAATCCTCGCCGCTTAGAGCTCGCGCTCGGTCAGGTGGTTTAGAAAGGGAATAAAATGTTTATTTAATAAATTATTTGAAATTTTCTTTAATTTATTTTTTAACTACTTTTAGCTTAACACATCATTAATTTTTATTTACTCCTCGTATGCTTTAAATAAATATTTTTATTCATTTAAAGCACAAATAAATAAAATTAAAATTTCAGCTAAATGGAGTAAAACCATATCTAGGTTAAGTGATAATTTTTTTTTTTTAATTTTTGATTTCAATAATCTATTAAGAATATATTTCACAGATAATAGATTTAATAATAGAACCAGGTAATTACGATATCTACAGTAGCAAATGCTCAATCTGCACAAATACACCTTGTACATCCGTAGCGCTACTGTTGCGTCCATCTCGTTTCCTTGCCACTCCTCCAATCATTAATCCTCTGAATTAGTTATATTATCCTCGAAATATAATCAGTCTACCCGGAGCTCAGCAAACAAAGGGGATGATTCACACCGTACATCTTCTGTTCTGCCTGCACCAAAATCGCTTCATCCCCTTTTGTTTGGGAACAATGATGGGCCATCGGATATACTACAGTGTACCCTGTGCCGAAACTGCAGAAAATCAAATAGCCGTCTTCGAAACCACAAACCGGTGGCTTTGAATTAATAAATAAAAAAACAAACTAACTTTTTGGAATATTTGTCTGTATTTATAACATTTATGCATCGTTGCCCATATAGGTCACACTGCATTGCACAGTGCACAACCCTGTGCAGTAGGTAGTCAAGAATATATAGGTTATTATTTTTTTTTATAATGTAACATCACTAACTGTTATACGAAATTAAATAATAGCTTTGTTTTTCTACGCAATTTTTTTATTATGACTCTCCGGTTTCGCTTTAACCAAGCTTCATCAGGGTAGTAAATTGACAGAAACAATAATTACATAGAATTATCGTAAATATATTCGTAAAGAGGGAGAGGGGAGTCTAAAGTCATGGTGTTTGAAAGAGAGAGTACGAAAACTGTGTGCAATATAGTTGTGAATGATGAATACTTGGAGCAGGTCGATGAGTTTGTGTATTTGGGAAGTATGTTTACGAGAGATGGAAAGACTGACAGGAATATTGAATGAAGGGAAATGCAGGAAACTCCGTTAACAGAGGACTGAACTCGGCTGACACTAACAAAAAGTTGTCCAAAGAAGCGAAGCTAGCAGTCCACAATGGAGTGCTGATACCAACCCTGATGTAAGGCAGTGAGGCGTGGAACTGGCAGAGGAAATATGAAAAGTAGACTGAATGCCGTAAAAAAAGATCTCTGAGGGGAATGTGTGGTAAAACAATGTATGATCCTGTGAAAAATTTTAGGATTCATAAAGAAGGCAAGGCTGATGTAAACATAATGAGTAAGATTAAGAAAGGGACGCTTAGATGGTTTCGGTATGTAGACCGAATGAACGAAAAAAGGAGTCTGAGGAGAATATTTGATGCGAATGTGAATGAAAGAAGAAGCCGGAGACGCCCGAGGAAGACATGGCACGATCAAGTGAATCAAATACTTCAGTCGAGCCATGTCATAGGTCGGAATAATAGAAGATAATGTATGAGGCGATGTATGAATATGCATGAATCAAGAAATGTATACCAAGATTGAGTTGTTTGGCGGTCCATCCTCTCTATTAGAGACTCGTAAGACAACATATAAAATGAAAGAGACAGAACGCCAAAGGATGAGGTTAATTTCTGTTTTAGCTATTAAACTGCAGACGTTAATTGTTATTTTTTCCTTTTCCTTCAACTAGTAAGATTTAAAGGTTGTCTTTTAATGAACTATTAAAATTATTAAATTACATTTATTCATCAAGAGTAGTGAAGGTGAAATCAGAACCGGGTTAAAAACGAATGTAATTTATTATTTAGTTATACTCCGTCCTTAAGTCCGTCAGTGATTAAGGCATAATTTGTCTTTTAATATATTCGTATACCTGACAAGGATCGAAAATGTACTTATAATCAAAGTTTTATGCAGTTATAATTTATAAAAATCTTCAGCTGTGCCTGTCTTTCTAAAAATGCTTACTTATTCTTGTCAAATTTCGAATAAAAGTTTCCTATTTACATTTACGAGTATAATAAATCTTTGCCAATCTAGAGGCGAACAAAAAATACGTAATGTTTTATATTTGTGCCCGAAGAAATATATAATAATATTTTACTATCTTCTTTATTTATAACAAAATAACAAATAATGATACCCTCACTGGGATTTCCCGTGCTGAGGATTTCATTTACAAAATATGAAATTACATTATATTAAATTGACGTGATTGTTGAAAAAAATAAAATAATTGTAAGGTGAGGTGTTTTAAGTGCAGTTGGGTGGTTTCGGTGTTAGTCTGTATTTGGTGTTAATATACAGGTATTTTCTATTTCAGATTTCGCTATGTAACGTATCCAGTGTTTTATTTTATTTTTAAATTAATTGTGGTTGTTGTGGTTTTTGAAGGTTAGTGGGATTTTATTGTAGAGTTTAGTACCATAGTATAAGAAGTTTTTTTATGCAAATGTTGTGTTTGTGGTTCCTTTTTGTGTTTTTGACTCTGTGGTCTAGTGTTTCTAATATGTATAATTGTTGTTATTTGTTGTTATTTTTTATATTTTTTAATCTAAAGTAGTAGTGTCTTAGAGTATAATTGTTTTAATAAATAATATAATACGGTTTAATAAACCTTTTCCTTGGATTTTCACGAATACTTTTGAATTTTCGCGGTAACGGAGTGAAGTACGGGGAATAAATACATGTGAGGATTACTGTTTAAACTTTCGCAATATATAATTCCTTCCATTTAAAAAAAATCGTTTTTTTTTAATTCCCCGAATTTAAAATACGGGAGTGAATATTATCTTTTCGACCCTTAGCATTTTCAAAGAGGTGGTAGGTTGGAGATAATTCAAAATGGAAAATGTAATCCTTCCTTTTAGCGCATTTTTCTGAAAAATACTGTATGAAAAGCTTTTTTTAAACCACATCAACGGAGTTTTCGACGAAATCTATTTGATGCCGTTGAAGCATCGCCCACCATTCCAGTTACCTCCGAATGATCCACGAAGGGATTGAGTTCACAGTGATACGGCGAGGAGTACACACTACACAATGTACACATTCCCTGTTCAAATAAGACCTGTTTTTTTTTATAAAGTAACTGGAACCGCGGAAATCCGCAAGAAAATTTCTGCACTCTAGTTTCAGAATTTTGTTTTAACACAACATCAAATTGAGAACATAAAAAGATTTTTACTAAATTTACAAATTATGTATGCATAAAGTTTAATGTCACAATACTACCATTCTAATTAGTCAAGTACCAACAATAAATCCACTTTTACCAAGAAACAGGAATCTTACCTCGCACCTCCCATATTCGGCATCTTCCTAATAGAAACCTCTCAACATATAACGCAAAACAACCTAAAATGGTTATATAAAAACTTCAGCAAATGGCTAATAAACAAAAAAGGAATTGAATCACCAAATTATTAGCAAACTCGCCTTAATCTGATATTATATATATATATATAAGTATATAAATTTTTAAATAATTTTATAGTTTTGTTTTTAATTTATTAAGTAGCTTCGCATGTACTATTTTTTTACTCTATTTTATAAATGTTTTGTGCATTTCCTTATGTATTTTTAACCATTTTTCTTCATAATTCTTTATATGTATGTTGATTAAAAATCGTGGTTTATTAGATTCATTGCCTGTTTACCACTATAGCTCTAAATAGAAGCAACACTTCTTTACGGAGTTAAGTTAACCTATCATCCTTGTACTTATAGTGAAAACATTATTTTCATTTCCCTCGGTTCTATCTCAAGGAAATAGCAATGCTAATTAGTTCCGTTTCGTGATATATTGCTTATGTTCGTATTATCCCTCTATATATAGAAATTTTAATTATTCACTCGTGTAATTTGACATTCTGCCTTAGATAAGCTATTTTTAATAAAGATTAATATTATGCTTTCACAACTTGCTTAATATCTAACTAATAAACATGGGCCAAGGTTTAAACGTGTGGGTGTTAATTAGGTGGGTGTTGAAGGACAGAATTTCCTTTTTTTTTACTTTTAATGAAGCCTTGAAGTACATCATTTTAATACTTTATGGTACATAATCTGGAAAAACTTAAAAATAAAACATTCGATTTGTGATTAATAATAATACTGATTGGATGACTTGCATGACGTCGTTTTTGTAAAAAAATCACCTCAAGGGCGCTGTAGAAATATTACTTCCTATTCTATATCTAATTATGTACAAAGAGATACAAAAAAAACATACTTACCTGACAGGTCGCTTCAGATGAACACAGTTTCATTAGAAAAATTTAGTATAGAGATGATATGATTTTTACAGTTGCTATTTTATTCTCCTTTTCCATTGATGTTACATTTATTAGAAGATTGGTGGTACAAGAAGAGTTGGTATTTCTTTGATATATTTATAAAAATACCTTAAAAAGCGCAAGAAGTTTTTAATAGATATTAACTTTTTTTTTTACAATTTAGTTATTTATTTGGGCACCGGTGAGTAATTTTTTTTACTTATTCCATAAGTGACTTTTGGTAAGCACTAACCGACTAGCCTAGCTAAGCAATTTACGTGTATAAGTAATATTATGTAAATATAATATATGATATAATGTAAATATAATTTATAATATAATGTAAATATAATATATAATATAATGTATAATATAATGTAAATATAATATAGTGTATAATATAATGTATACTATAATGTATAATATAATGTAAGTATATGGAAAACTAGCCTTAATTTCTATGGAATAGCAAGATTTTTTTGTGAATGCCGTACAAAAGTCCCAACTGCTCCCAACCATCTGTTGCCAGTGGGACTATAGCATTACCAATTGGGGTTTATTGTAAGGCTGAAGTTTTTTGCAGCCCACTGGGTTTTTAACCAAGGTCCTCTGGTTTCGTGACGGTATCCGTGGTTGAGTGGTTAAGATCTTTGGCTACAAATCCCAGCGTGAACAGATAAATTTTATTTGATTAAATTGTGTTATTTCACAATTTATTCATTTAAAATAATACGTAGTATATTTTCAGCACGTTCCAGAGTATCAGATACTGTCAGTATCTCCCTGGTGAAAAACCACCATTCAGAACGGACACGTTGTTTGAAACGGCTTTAGCCGAGTTAGGTGACCAGATCTGAATAGTCAGGTACTTCCCAATCTTCCTCTCCCCCATCTCCTTCCCCTCCTCAATACCTTCAGCTTCACAACATACCCCAATTGGCGATCCCATGGTCTCACTGACTTCAGACGGTTGGGAACAGCTGGGATTCTTGTGTGGTATCAACTAACTAACCATCACGCAATTTCATCGCAAGGGTAGGCAGAAAGGCCGAACCGTCAAACAACTCGATCTTGGCATACACTTCTTGCTTCATTCACATTCATACATTCTCTTCTATTATTCCGACTTCTGACATGGCCCGACTCAAGTGTTTGATTCACTCGATCGTGCCATGTCTTCCTCGGATGTCCCTGTCTTCTTCTTCCATTCGAATTCGCATCATACATTCTTCTTATACTCCTTTTCTTCGTTCATTCTCTCTACACGCCCAAACCATCTAAGCGTCCCTTTCTTAATCTGACTCATTACGCTTACATCAGCCTTGCATCTCAATATTGTTCACATACATGGTTTTACCACACATTCGTTTCAGAGATCTCATTTCTACGGCATTCAGTTTACTTTCATCCTTCCTCTGCAAATTCTATGCATCACTGCCATATATCAGGTATGGTATGTGGTATCACATAAAAAAAGGGTACTCCAAACAATCTAGACAACAAATTAGCGAACTTGAGAAAATTATTAAATCTGTTTATTCTTTTCTATTGATTTTTTAAACTATTTATTCAAATGAGATGTCTAACTAACACCACAACTCTCGTGCTTCCGGAAATAACAAAATCTTTATTACGCTAGGCGTCTTTAGTTCCTTGGCAGATTTCCGACAAGCCCCGAATGTTTTTTAATCTCCCATTTTTTTCCAAATTTAATTTAAATAACCTGTGTTTATTTTGGGCCTTAAGTTAGAATTACGCCGGCGACTACAAAGCAACCAGAATAATTTAATTTTGGATTTTCCTTAATAATCACACGATCAAACCCCGAAGTTCATGCCACCGGCTCGACTTAATTGGACGTTATATCAGCTTTCAAATTTATTTCAAATTAGCTTTATTATTTCGGGCCTGTTTTTCTTTCCCTTTATATTGTTTGTCAGTTGGACTCGAACAGACGGAATACTCTCTGGAAAGACTTGAAATGTAATTAGAATCCAATGCTCAGCTGTGTCTATACAATTTCTCGCTCTCTGAACCTTTACTAATAAAAACTAAATTAAATCGTTTTTTTTATTTACTTATATCAATTGCTATTTTTTTTTATTAAAAAACCTTTGTAACTTTTTTTCACTTATTTATTTACGATTTTATTTATGATTTGAAAGTTGTTTTATTGCTGACGGTAAGTTTCGACTTAGTCTGGAAGACGGATTACATTGTGTTTGTTTGAATCTATAAAAAACTAAAAAAAAAATAACAATAACTATGTAAAGCCATTCGTGTCAGTTTTTATTTAAACAGATGGTTATATCTGGTTTTGTTTTTTCCCTGTGATTTCCGTCTTGTTTGCTCAAATGAATTTTATAGCACTTTTTGTCCTGTAGTTAGAAAAAAATCCCAGTTGCATTTTACTCTGGTATTTTATTATTCATTTCCTGTTTACATTCATATGTTAGAAGCTATTAATGCATAAAGGTAATGTTACACTGTAATGGATATATTAGAGGAGAGTGAGTCTTTTTCTCTAATTGATTATTCATTACGTACATTTCTTCTACTTTACTTATTAGTCTATTAATTTCTATTGATTCTAATTTATCTAATTGTTTAACTTTTTGCACACATGTAATATTGTAACATCTGTGTCTTTATGAAACGAATGGTGATTGTTTATTAGATGGTTAGCCACATTCGATAGGTACTTTTTATTGTTTACTTATTTTATTGGAGACTCACTCCTGATATCGATGCTATATACGAGGTGTGTTCATAAGAAAAGGTAAATTTTGAATTTTCGCTGGCTGTGTACATTCGATTATCGATTTTTTTTGTTATATTGGTACACATATGTTTATCATATGTTAGTATTATCAGCCATTTTGGATCAGTGGTTTGTTTTTAACAACTGGAAAGGATAGTCACGTTTTTGGGTGTTCTTCGATTTTTTATTTAGGTTCGTTTTCTGAGGCATCATCAGTCCGATTGAAGTGAAATTTTAGATTCGCTTTATTTTCTATGGATCAGCATTTCTTCAAAAAAAAATTATTCTTTTTAGAAAAAAAATGTTAATGATTGTTAATCCAATGGAGGAATTTCCTAGTTTTGGTCGGAACTTGATAGCCGTTTTCTGGGGCATCATCAGTCCGATTAAAGTGAATTTTTAAATTTGCTTTGTTTTCTATGTCCTTTTTTCTATGTCCTTTCTCTATGTCCTTATCAGCATTTCTTCAAAAAATCAAAAAAATCGATGTTTTTCGATTTTTTACTAAATTTTTTTTAGTAAAAAATCGAAGAAAAAACAAAACCTGACTAACCTTTCCAGTTGTCAAAATCAAACCACTGATTCAAAATGGCTGATAATGCTAACATATAATAAAGAAATGTGTACCAACATACCAAAAAAAAAATTGATAATCGAATCTACACTGCCCGCGAAAATTCTATATACTATAGATTTAGTTTTAATTGTGACAGTCTGACGATGCCCATGATAGTGTTAACCCGGTCTGGTCGAAAGTAAATTAGAGGAAAAAAGTTTAAAAGATTTTTTATTAAAAAAAATCAATTTAAAACAGAATTTCACCATGAATTAACAGTTTCAAAATTAGAAATAATTGCCATATTAGAAGGATGTGTTTTTGCTTTTTTTGTAGGGATTGCGTTGTATTGAATGAATTTATTTACGAATCTTTTATTTTGTTTTTTAAGTAATTTGGAAATTGAGACGGATGGTGATGTAAGGCGACAGTTTTATGTGTTTTCTTTTCTCATCTACGTTGGATCCAAATGTCTGCCCGTGACGGAAAATCTTGAAAGTGTCAATTCAGCCAATGATTAATGTATTTTTAACGTAATTATTTATCAAAACGAATCACTGGCGCTCCTGATGTAATCATTATAATGTAAAAAATGGTTTAGATCTGTTTGTATTTTCTAATCGCTATTATATATTATCTATCAATGTCTACTGTTTTTTTACCATTTAAAAATTGCATAATCATATTTTTCATGTTAAATCAATCTTCCTTTTTATACCTGACTTATATTCTGACATATTTAGACAAAGTAAACCTGGACCCATTTACCAACAGTCCGAGAACCTAACTAAATGAAACCCTTACATGTTTTTAAAAAAAAAATCAATATTCCTCATCTATCTCCGATTTACATGCAAATCCATAGAAATTTCAAATGACCGGACAGTGGCTGAGTTGGCAGCGCGTTTGGATCCCACCCATTCGTCGTGCGTTCAATTCCTTGGCTGGCTAAGTCCTCCATTACGACACAAGCAACATCTTCCAATTAATGTGATTGTCGTAGGAGATTTTCAAATATTGCCAGGTTATTCGTAACCCGCGAATGTTTGTAAATCTTTCTTTAAATATATATATGTATATTAATTAAAAATACATATATTTAAAAATGAATGTTTCTCTGTCTGTCTGACCTCGATTTTCTCGAAAACTACTAGACGGGTCTGGCTGAAAATAGCACAGTTTGTTTTTATTAGTCTCGGAAAGATTTAGAGAGTAGTTTGAATGAAATCCAATTTGTAAAACTGTTGCTATAACGATTAAAAATTAGTATTAAAAACATTGAACCCCTATATTGTATTGAGGATAGCCCATAGATATACCACTCTTGTTAGCCACAGATTACATATTCAAAA
Organism: Halesus radiatus; assembly: GCA_022606495.2. Classification (NCBI taxonomy): domain Eukaryota; kingdom Metazoa; phylum Arthropoda; class Insecta; order Trichoptera; family Limnephilidae; genus Halesus; species Halesus radiatus. Next base: position 39,046 of record JAHDVE020007660.1, read on the forward strand.
GAAGAAGGTTTATTTGGGTAGAATATTTTCAAAATTTCAAACACGACTAAGTACTTCCTTAATTAACGTAACGAAACTTTATTATTTAGATATTTTGAAAAAAAAAAATGTTCGATTTTTTAAACTTTATTCCAAAACAAACCGCGCAATGCCGGGTGCACATCAGTTAGTAAAAAATAAATAATCCAGCAGTCCTATTCCCACCATTCATGAAGCATATTTACTGTCTTCTTCTAATTAAAGGCTTGTCTTTGAATTACCTTCTTGAAACGTATGAGTAATATCGTTCCTACATAACATGATACAAACGTGATTTGGAGATGTCCTTCTACGAAACTAATTAAATAATAATATCGTATCTCCCTCATCCTTTTGAAATTACATTATCGAAGGTTGGAATCTCGCGATTAAATTCTTGCTATCATAATCTGGAACAGAACCTCAGTGTTTTATCCGTTATGTATACATTACTTGGGCTTTTATTTTGTTCAAACATATTTTTATAAAACTTATCATCTGAAATAATACGATAAAAATTAAAAACGAGATTGAAATGTATTTAGGGGAACGAAACTAAGGCAAAGTAACTTTGGTTGAACGATATCCATCTACTAATCACTTCCATTATAACCGTACCATTATCGTTATTACAGCGATAGAACAAAACACGGCCTTGTGGGAGAAGGGAGAAGGGAGAAGGGAGAAGGGAGAAGGGAGAAGGGAGAAGTGAGAAGTGAGAAGTGAGAAGTACTGCAATGAAGTTCTGAGTAATACCATCTTTCAGACAGTACATTTTAGTATGTATTTTCACTGCTTTTAGATATGTTATAAGTAAAATCCCGTTTAGAGATGATTGCGTGGACTCTTAACTTAATCGTTTTATGTTTGTAAATGGTATGAATTACTTTGATTTCGGCATCTTAGTTCGAAAAGGGTACCTACGATATTCAGTGTAGAGCGCCCTTGAGATGTTTGATTCACTAAACGTGCTATATAAAGTTAATATAGTTTTATTTTTTATGCGAAATCAACGGCTCCCAACCGTCTGGAGCCAGTGGCATCCCCAATTGGGGAATGTTGTGAGGCTGAAGGTAATGAGGAGGGGAAGGAGAAAAGAAGAGGAAGGTGGGGAAATACCTAGCTATTCAGATATGGTCACCAAATACGGCTATATCCATTTCAAGCAACGTTTCAATTCGGAATGGTGCTCTTTCACCAGGGCGATACTGAGAGTATCTTTCACTCTGGAACGTGGGTAAATATAATATGCATTGTTTTTTAATGAATTAATTGTGAAACAACATAAATTAATTAAATAAAATTTACATGTGCACGCCGGGATTCGAACCCTCGACCTTTGGATTCATAGTTGAGAGCCTTACCCCTCGACCACTGAGGTCGTCAAAGGGAGTTTGAGTTGGCAACAGGTTTGGAGGTGTTGTTGATGTATTTGCTGACTCCATTTAAACAGTAATGTGTCATCTATACCAGCACTTCAACGAATCTGAGTACTTCGGACATCCGTGAAAAATCCAATGCTGGTGCAAGCTTAATGAACAAGATTAAAAAAGGGATGCTTCGATGGATAAAATATTTAGAGCGGATGAACAGAGAAAGGATTGTCAGGAAAATACATGACGGTAAGTGAGGGAATATTATGGCATGTATGAGATAATCTCTGAATGGAAATAATTCAAGAAGCGTGTGCCAAGACACAGTAATTGTGTATCAGTTAGTCTTCTTTGCCTGCCCCAGAGATGAAATGGCGTAATGAATATCCTAGGTATAGAACAAAAAACTGTTAAGTCTTTATTTATTTATTAGAGTTAGAGAACACCTGAGGTGTTTTAATAATTATTATTATTCTGAATTTGCCAACCATATTTTGGAAACAAACCATTCTTTTGCTATAAATATAGGTTGAAAAATTTTACATACAAATACAACCGGTTTACAAATAGTCAGTATTTAAATTTTCGAAATTAGAAAAGGTGTTAATATTCAATTAAATATTATTATTGAAAAAAAAAATTAAAAGCCATCTCTTTCATTTATTTTCGTATTAATATTAATAATAAAAATAATTTCTTTTTTTAAATTTCTAACATATATTTGTTATTCAGTTTTTAATATTTTTTTTATTAACACTTTTGATTAAATACGTACCTACTGTAATCAATTTTTTTGTATGTTTATAATTTGACTATTGTTACATTATTTTGTTATATGTCTATCATTTGTCTATACTTGACATTATTATTTTTTAGTATTCTGTATATTCCTGATGAAGAAAGCTTCGCTTATTGATATGTATATTAATAAAGTGGTGATTACAAAGTAGTTATTAATTCATTTATTAATAATGACGCCATAAAGTGAATACCAGTCTTTTGAAGAAATTATAAAACATAATACATCACACACATGATTTTTTGACTCTCCTAAAGTTGAGCTTCTTATGGGAGGAATATTTACGTACGTAATGATAATAATAATAAAAATAATTTTAGAATAACAAAAAAAACAAATATTATTTAATCATTGAAGAAGATAATATTAACATAACCTAAATGGTACATGAAACCGAAAAAACCAACATAAAATAAAAATATATCATTACACGACATTATATTTCGAAAACCGCTTTTACCAACTTAACTAATGAGACCAGTTCAATTTACGTCATCTTCATCGATATTGTACGAGACGTATAGGGCCACACAAGGGGGTGTAAATATTTAGGCACCGGCACACAGGGACGGATCACTATTGTGATTTGCTAGTCCTCCTGGGAAAGATGTTTGGTAGTTTCCAAGTGGGGATGTCGTCGCCCGGAGCGTACTTGATTTGTATCACCGGCCAGTATGGTCGATCGCTTGAGGTAGTGTCAGCTGTCATATGAGCGAGGTTTGCGGCATATCCGGGGACGGCATTAGGGTCGGACCGGTCGCTGCAAGCTCGTAGGTAGGCTGGGTGGCTGTCGGGCTCAGGTTGCGGCATATCCGGGGACGGTATTAGGGTCGGACCGGTCGCTATAAGCTCGTAGGTAGGCTGGGTGGCTGTCGGGCTCAGGTTACGGCATATCCGGGGACGGCATTAGGGTCGGTCCGGTCGCTGCAAGCTCGTGGTTTACTTGAGGTAACGTCAGCTGTTGCTGGGTGCAGAGACTATTTCTGTCTGGCAGCGGTAAGTTGAGGCATCCGAGGTGAAGCAGCGTCTCGGCGGGGAAGTCTCTCGCCTGGTGAGAAAAGCAGGTCGGGTGGAGTGAAGATCTCCCACTTGGTGAGGAGAGCAGGTCCGGGTAGATTGTAAATGTAGATAAATTATGGTGGTCGATTTTCAAGGTGAAAAGAGCGTCTCAGTTCAGATGTTACTTGGGCAGGGCCTCTGGCGGGAATGAACTAGCGTACCACGGGTATGGGTTTTTATAGACCATATGTTGGGTATACGGAGAAGTATTTGTACAAGTTTTAACTTATACGTATTTTGTTTGACGATTTTGTTTGTTTCAGAGGTCGTTTAACTGACACGTGTTCTTTTAATCAAATTTAACAGGTTTCAAACAAGTTTTAACTTGCGTGTATTTTGTTTACGTCTTATCTGTTCACTTCGGTTTGCCTCTATATGGCCCGTTTGATACAGATATCATATCTCAAATTCAAGACTTTGTCAATATTATCCTCCATCTTAAATCCTATATTATTGGCAGTTATCTTTATGATGATTACAAAGTTCTTCACGAACACAATTGAAAACTAGATAGTGTCTCGGATAAATATCCGATTTTTTATTTATATGTGACATCAATTGAATTTTAAGATGCGATTGATGTTTCATGTTTCATTTAGGTTATGGTTATATTATCTTCTTCAATGATTAAATATTACAGTGTGGTTTTTAAACTTCAATAAAATAATTAAAAATTAAAAACCAAATGCTGAACCGATTGCTTTTTGAATGGTTCATATTTTTTATGATTAGAAATAAAAATATATGTTTTTTACTTTGAAACATTTGTTCATGACAATGTATTATATATATGCATCATCAATTAAATGAATGTAATACAATATAATTTTTTTAAGTTTGTCAATCGTTTATTGGAGAAAAACCAATAACGTTATATGTAAACCACACTCTCTAACTTCGGTTTTATTACAACAATAAAGTTATTTAAACAAAGTTTTATTATTGATTTTAAATAAATTGGTACCACAAAATAAGCACGCCGTTATTGGAGAAGTAATATAATATATTTTTCTACTTCCGCACCATTGTAATAATGTCTGGCAAATTTTATTTTTTCGTTACCTCATACACAATAGCGGTCGGTATTTCTTTCACGTTCTTCTGGGATTAAAATATTCTCTGTATACCGTGCTAACATCGTGTTCACGGCTACGCGAAAAAGCCGCTTAATAAAAAACGTGGGAAAAACTAATGCCAATACTGGGAAAATGTGCCTCCAAATAAGGTTTATCATGGTGACCAATAGGATGAACTTAAAAACATAATATTTAAAGACAAGTTCACAGTCTGACCAGTGGCATATGCTGTTGCTAAGGCTTTATTTTTGATCGTAAGTAGAACACAAAAGAGTCTTATGACCCGAAGTCGGGGGACTATATCAGTAAAAACTGGCTATGGGAATAAGAATGGTTGTAAGGAATACCTGCTTATCATATCGCTTAATCTAGTTTAACCCTGGAATGGAAGCGAGGAGTAAAATTTATTCCGTCCAACTTCAAACTAATTTTTCACCGACCGATCGCGCTAGATTTCTTCACAAAATGTTTTCCTCGAGTCCATTTCTCGGCAATGCGTTTGTCTTCATAGTAGCAGGCTGCGCCTTTTTCACGTTGGTAAGTTTAATATTTTCCTTCGAGGAAATTTTGCGTTACATTGTATGATGGAGTGAAATTGACTAACACAATAAACGAGTGAATAAGGAACTCCAGTGAAACATATAATGGCTTTAAAAATATATAGTCATACAGATCAACAAACGCCGATTCTGAATATATAACTTTTATTGTATACGTACAATTTATAAATCGTTATTTAAAAGTTAATAAAAAATCATGTCATCGAAACAACTTGTTCTGTTGGTACCATTGCATTTGGAACATCTGAGATCACGTGCGCATTCTGTATTTGGATTAGTTTGGACATTTTTATTCTTAGTATAGTTTAGTTTTGGCGAATTTTAAACATTATTTAGGTGACTTTAAGCTCTATAATTTTTGTTCAATAAAAAAAATTATTATTAATGATAGTGATTAGAACATTCATAATCAAACCATTCAAAAAAATTATCAATACGGATATTGTAATGATGTTAATGCTCAAAACTATTATCATTCTTCGAGTTAAAGTTTCTAAAAAGGTACATAATTTGCTTACTTATGTTTAGTTATGGTTCACTATGAATAGAATATAAAAGTATATACGGTAAAGCTCATCCTTGTTTTGACGTTTGAAATTCTAACCTCAAAACTGATCAAAATCGACCGTCCATAGATTTGGAACGTTTTGGCGAGCTTTGAAAATTATAAAATTATATGATTACCATTAATATTACTCTGAAAACTGATTTTAGAAAAAAAACGCATTAAACTGGTATTTAAGTTTGAATGTCATTATTAATAAAAATTTAATAATAAATTATACTGGAGTTCCTTATTGTACGTATGTGATCGCAATATTTATTGCCCCAAACAAAAAATATAGGGGAAAAACGTCTAATCTAAAGTAGGAGTAAAATATACTTCTCGCTTCCTATTATTGGGCTGCTGAAGAACGCTTCAATTCTGTAGATAAATCAATTTTATTTACGCTTTCAATTGCTCTCGTTTCGAATGCTACTTCAGAATGAGGTTCAAATGTATAATTAATCTATTTAATTCAACATACGTTCTAAAATCCATAGAACTTTCATAGAGTTTTTAGAAACATTGCTCAACACTTAAGGGACGATATAATATAGATTAAATTAAACAATTTCAACCACAAAACTGTCCAGTAATTTCGGAATAACTGACTAACTAACCATCACACCGTTTCACCGCAGGGGTAAGCAGAAAGGACGGACCGCCAAAAAACTCGATGTTGGCATACACTTCTTTCATCATGCAATCTCTTCTGTTATTCTGACTTCTGGCATAGCCCGACTCGAGTATTTGACTTACTAGATCGCGGCATGTCTTCCTAGGGAACCTTCCATTCACATTCGCTTCATATATTCTCGTTACACTCCTTTTTTCGTACATTCGCTCTGCATGCCCAAACCATCTAAGCGTCCCTTACTTATTACGCTTACATCAGCCTTGCATTATTTGCGAATCTCAACCTTTTTCACACGACCGTACATAGTTTTACCAAAAATTCGGAATAACCCTAAAGAAATACCATTTATAACTTTTATCGTAAGGAAGGTTTCTTCTGGTAACGTTGTTATATTCATATTTTATTCTATGCATGTAGCAAACTACAAAGTTAAATATTTTTACTAACAAAGGAAATAATATTATGTTTTCCCTCTCAACAAAATTAATTCCACACTAATACGTATATGTTTCACGGGACAGTTGCACTATTGTTTTTATTATTTAATATATAATATTAGTTACATACAATGGGAACGTGTACCCGCTAAGCCACTGCAAGTAGCTTGTCAGCAGGAGTTTAGTTCTACATCTTATATAATACAACAATAAATAATATTCATCATACAAATGTAGCGCAATAATAGAATAATGTATGTGCTTGTTGTGATCAATGTACAAAAGTTGGAAAAATATTTTAAAATATTTGAAAACAGCATAACAGTTTTGTTATAGAGATACTAGACTCCAATTACATTATATCGATTTAAATAATATTATAAAAATACCGAAAAATCACGTATTAAGTATTAAACAAATTGGGAAATGAAAAATAGTAGTACAGTTTTGTTTTGTTACCGTCAATACAAAAGGTTGTTTTCCAAAAATCAACACTTTAACATCAATAAGAATTTCGTCATAGATCCGTTGTTAAATATAAATGGTACATGTATCCAAGGGTTCCTTGAGCATATTTATTTTGAAATATTGGCTCTGTCATTCTTTAAAAATTAAAATTTAATTGGAGTTTGAAAATAACACACATTTCAATATATCAATATATACTGTTTTTACAAAAATGTGAAAATTTGCCTATTTTTCTACATTTTTTAAAGCGTGCTTCTAAATTATGCCTTCAACGCCTACGTACATTCTACATGTTACGTAATATACAACGTAACGATTTCATAATACGCCTTTTATTCTGCTCGTACTTTTCAGAAAGAAAAACAGAATATTGTGAATATATTAAACAAAACAAACAACAACACCTGGCGGTTCTCACCAAAATTTTGTTATTTTAAACAAAGTAATATTAGTATTTCTAGATGATTCTTCGTGAAAGGTGTTTTTTTAAAACTTGAATAATGAATGCTTCAATTGCGTACCTAATCCTCTGTGTGAAAAGAGAAAAAAAACGTTTCTGAATAAGTGATGGCACGTACAAGCAATGAAAAAGAATATTGTTTTTAAATAAATAATAACACGGTGATATTCCCAGCACTGCTGGTAAAAAACACATCAAATTGAACTATAGTGTTAATTTTGTAAAAAAAATGTTTATAGATGAATTTTAAATTATTTTGTATTCACCACTTTATTATTATACACTTATCTATCTACATGTTTCGAAAGCGATGCTTTCTTCATCAGGAATATATAGAATAGTAAAAAACAATTATGTCGGGTATAGACAGATGATAAATATAGAACACAATAATGTAAGAATAGACAAATTATAAACATTCAATGTTTTTATTAAATGGAAAAATATTTTTTTTCGTGTTACCAAGAAAAAGTGTAATGTACTTTTCTTTCGAGCGTAAAAAGTTCCAAATGATAAAATGCTTTGTTATTTTGTTGGGGAAGCTTTGGGCAGGCCAATGAAAGGGCTTTATTTGTCTCCCGCTCCAACTGTGATCTCCTATGATGTGAGGATTGTTTCTGACACTTCCCCGACATGTCCGCCTCCCCACTTCCATCTCCCAACTTCCAGCTCCCATCTCCCAAGATCCCATCTGATATCTGAAGGCTGTACCGGGACTGTGACTCGAATTGTTAATGCGAAGGGCGATTACAAATTGTTTTTATTTTTATTATTTCTTAAACTTGTGAGTTTTTAACACCAAATGGGAAAACAACACGTCATTTTTGAGCGCTGAGAAAATTTAATCTCTTGAAATGAAACATCGGGAATAGACTTATAATTGTTTTTTTCTGATTATTTTCCCGGATTTATTCTTGCAAATCAGATGCTTATTGGAACATACTCTTAAGATGTTTTTAACATGTAAAAAAACGAGCAATCTTAATGAACAATAATAAACTTATTTTTTTATTAATTTAAGACATTTTACAAAGCATAAAGCAAAAATTCCCGATAAACTACTTTTTAGTAGTTTGACTAACGAGTGCTTGTTATTCAAAACCTTATACTAAATTTACAGTTCAGGTTAAGTTACAATATATATACATATAAAATAAAAATATATGTAACAAACTTAAAATATATATTTCTACAAAAAATAAATAAACAAATAACAACAATAAATAGTACATAAAATAGTATTTTATAAGTATATAATACAAAGAGTTTCTTCCAGCTAGCCAAGTTTTCAGCATATTTATTAACTGTTTAGTTTTAATACATTTTTTTTATTTCAGCGGGTAACATATTTAAACAGCTAGGAATCATCGAATCTAAAGATCTTTGTCATATTTTTTGAATGCCTAGAAACCATTAATCCTTCATTAAAATTGAGACGAGTATTGTAAGTGTGCTCTAGTCTATTTGTATTAAATATAGGGTTATTAATGTGCTGAAATATAATTTGTTTTAACCTCTGTCTTTTAATAAAACATTATCAACATGTTTCAGGGCCAACGGTTCGTTCATTACGATACAACGTGTACGTCATTTTAGTCTTAACATTGGTTTCGGAACATCTTAATAATGTGTTTTTAAAAACAGTGGTTAAAACAAAGTGTGTTTTTTTTATTTTTATATTTATATAATGAAGATGGTGCCACAAAGTACCTTTACAAACCAATATTTTTAGTTCACAATCAATTTCCATACCGACTGATAATTATTTCAAATATAAATTAAAAATAGAAACTAAATACATTCATTAATTTATTTCTAATATTGTCAAACCACCAAACAACTCGATCTTGGCACGTACTTCTTGCTTCATTTACTTTCTTTTGATTAATTATATAAATAATAAAAATTGTATATATGTACTTCCTGAGAAGATTTACAGTATAAAAAAAAGTTTTTTTTATTTTTTTATTAAACGGATCTTAGACGGTTAACCAATATAGCTTGAATTTCTTTTTGGGAAATGTGGCAAAAACACCAGTAAAGTCTGCTCGTTGTTTGTATAAAGGACGATCTAATCTAAAATATACTACAAAAATCTTTATTTATGTTAAGTCACTCTTATGTACGAGGGTAGTTTGAAAAGTCATTCTTATGTACGAGGGTAGTTTGAAAAGTCACTCTTATGTACGAGGGTAGTTTGAAAAGTATGCTAAAAAAATTTGGATAAAGCGTATTTCATTTTTCAACAAAAAAAGTCTCCTTTGAGGGGTACACCCTTAGTCCAGTGACCTTCAAACTTTTTCAACCCTTTCGAAAAAAATTCAAACTCTGCTGAATAGTCATTGACGTCATCGATATACTCCTAATTGGTCGACAATATCTTCCCGCCTAATCCATGTTTAAGTTTTGGGAATGGGAAAAAGTCATGCTATTTTACATTGTGACGGCCAACCTGTAGACCAGCGTGTTGTCATAAAGGAAGAGAAATTTTTGCGTGCCAATCTTGACTTTTTTTTCCTCAATTCATCTTTCAAATGATCCAATAATCCGGAATAATCTGCCCTCGTGACTATCTTACCTATTTAAAAATTGTTTATTATGATAATTACCTTGGGAATTCACAAAACATGTTAGTCGAAGCGATCACTTTCCGATCGGCTTTCTTTCTTGTCAAGTCCACTATTTAGATTTTTTTTATTTCTGGAGTGATAGATCAAACACATCGATATCGACGGTAAAGAATCGTCGGAAAAAATCGTTCAGATTGTGATTAAACATCACTGCACACTGCTTTAAAATGTCCGATTGAGTTTGATTGCGGATTTTGTCAACAGTCAGCAATCGCGGTACCCATCGCGCATATTTTTTTATCTTAATTTCCATATAGGACTTTTGCTCTCTCATTCAAAAAATTATAAGACCTGTAATAGAAGGCCCCAAGCCAGTGTAATAGAAGGCAGTTAAAGCACGTTGGAGCGATAGTGTAAAAGTAGCAGGTTAGGTTAAACTCACCTGGAGGCCGGGCGAAGGGCGCCCGACTCCAAGCTTACCCGGATAGCTCAGCGCTTAGAACAGGTAACCCTTCTTCTGCATATGAGAGTCGGCAACAGCCTCATGCTGGGTTCAGTGGAAAGGGGTACTCAACTAACAAAGAAAAGAGGTGAGCTTTCTAGACAGGGTTTATTTTACAGGAAGGCAGTCACAGGAAATACATACGAGGATACAATAATAATGGACAGTACATAACCTATCTGAGGTTCAAATATCTCTCTCTCTGGTGAGTGTAAAATCGGACAATTTACTTTAAACATAGTAATTTACAGCACATATAAAGAGGAAATAGTTACAACTTACATAGGTCGATCGGTGTCTGTCAGCACGCGGCTTCATCGCAAAAGGTAACGCAGAGGATTGTTGAGTCCTACACAGACAGCATTCTGTAACTCACAGGAAGTTAATCACTGACTTTACTAATTAGGTTTATGCAAAGACAATGAATTTACAATGTACTAAATGCATGGAAGGCGAGATGACGCCAGAAACCACGCAGGGCGGCCACGTGCCCAAGGGCACGTTGTACGCACCTCTGGATTTTATTTCCGGTCTCTTCTGAATGGCCGCCAACGGCCGCTCCGCGAGCGGGCTCGTGGGCTGGCGGGCGGAAGTGGCGCCGCTGGTGTCGCAGCGCGAACCTAGCCACGAGCGGCTAGATATATTTTACAAACGACTAGATTCTCCTATTAAATTGTAGCGAACTTTGTTACATAACAGACATCATGGAATTTTTATATGGAATTCTTTTGTAATTTTAAATCATTTCCTCAGTGATGGACTCACTCATCTTTATACAAACGTAAATACTATGAAAAAACTAAACACTCGTATTACTAGAAATACTAACAAATATTTACTCCAAATTCCTTTAACTCGCACTACTTTTCGGCAATGGAATTTTAGATACTTTGCGATAAGAATTTTCAACATGCTTTCAGTTAGCATCAAACAATCTGATTTACATAAAAATTACAAACACAATTTAAAACATTGGATTTAAAGTAATTATAGGGCATTTACCGGTGCACTCACCCAAATTTGAAGTTATTGATTTAACCATTTCCGGAGAAAATCTTAATATAAGAATGTATTCATAGGTATCACAAAATTATAAAATTTCTGCCTCAACACAAGCTAGTCTAGTGAGACAGGTTATGTGAAACTTCAACTTATAAATATGCATTTTTGTTCTTTACATATTACCTACTGTTATTATATTATTTTCTATTTTCCTTTTTATATATCTACTTTGTAAACCACAGTACACTTACATTATTTTATTACACATGTATTTTAGTTATAGTTAAACTTAATTACAATAAACATATTATTATAATGGTGTGCCCAGAGGACAGGTTATCATTCGTGCTCATACTCATTTTAAAACTCATTAATCCAGTAATAAATAATCTTCAAAATTGGTGCAGAGTCCTCGTGAACTTTTTTTCAACCCGTCTTTAATCTGCGCGGCTCTCAATTTCTTTAAATAAAAGTGTTTTGTTAAGATACATCCCTCGTTTTCTTCGATATTTACAAGAAAGGAAAAGTGTGCGCGACTTAAACGGCTGTCAAAAGCTAACCACGCACCGTTCCTGATTGAAATTTTATCAATCTTTGTTCAATGAATCATCATACTTGCCGATGGTGAAAACATTTTCTTTTTTATATTTGTGGCGTCACTTCATATAAGTGTACCAAATTTTTCAAACCACCTTCGTTCTAATTTCATTTTCATGCTTCAAAGCATAATAATTTTCTAATATATAAATTTTACATATGGTTTTTGTTATAATATATGGCAACTGTTCATATTCCTAAACATAAATGTTTTTTAAATACAATATTAAATTTTTATTAACGTTCAAGATGAAAAAATTAGAATTTACCGAGTAATACTTTGGAAATATAATAACATTGTAACCAAACACGAAAAGCAAATTCAAAATTCGCGGTTATTGAAAATCTGTCATATGATGAAATGTGTTTCATATGAACTATGTCATTTTATCGAAATGCGTAGATTTAAAATAAATAATATCAATTTCATCAAATTATTAACATATTAATTTATCGTCTACTCCAATTAATTCAGATTATCTTTAATTTCCAGTATTTTGCTGAAAATCGTCGATACATTACAACAATAATTTAGCTTGACGTGTAATAGAATATAAACCGACTGAATTGTTTTACCATCGTTAGTGCGTCTAAATATTTCGTATTGGCTAAGCGATCATATACTTGGAGGCCTATTCAATCTATATATTAATACTGTAATTACAACAGCGGAGTTATTTTCAAAAATTTCGATTTTGACTCGCGTTCTCCCACATCTCGCTCTGCAACAGGGTCCATTACCTCGTGAACCGTATTAATTGACATCGTTTAATTATCAAAACATTCGATTTGCCGATTTGTTCGACTTTTTCATACGTTCCTGAAATCAAGGTAGATATTGGTTTGGAATCTTAATTTGGTTTAATTCGAGCTACGGTCTTAAAAATATTGCTCAAATATTGTAAGACTACACTTTTAATATAATTCTGCATTATTGTATAGGTAAAATTTCACTAAAAGTTGAAAGTTATCGCACTCGAAAAACATTCAGGGACTACTTTGTATTTACGTTATTTGCTATTTTGTTCGTATCTAACAGTTGGCATTTTTATTGACACTGCCGAGCGGCTGGAATGTGTACTACATAAATAACGACCAAAAAATTTCTTATGTCAGCCATATTATATTGTATTTATATTTGTAATAAACAGAGTCGCTACTGTTTTGGTGTCTGTTGGAGATTAAAGCACCACCTAAAGTGAATCTACAATCAGTGGCCATCACATAAGAACCGCACTTTTTGTTCTATTATTTCATTCGTTTTTTTTAGTTTTAATTTCACAATTGAATAATTTAATATAATATCTTCAAAATATTTTTATTCTCTCTGTGGCGTCATTATTAATAATTTAATTAAAAATTTCTTTGTAATCACAGCTTTGTTATTATATACATATCAACATGTTTCGAAAGCGATGCTTTCCGAATTCATACATCGTCTCATACATTCTCTTCTATTATTCCGACATCTGGCATGGCCCGACTCAAGTATTTAATTCATTTGATCGTGCCATGTCTTTCTCGACCGTTCGCGACTTCTTCTTCGATTCGCATTCGCGTCATATATTCTTCTTACACTCCTTTCTTCGTTCATTCGCTCTATATGCTGTTATGTAATGGCAGAAGGATCCTACGAGGATTCTAGCTACTCGTAAATAATAACGGTAAAAACGACGAGAGCGCCCTTGCTTGGGTGGCAGCTTGCGCGGCCCACGCTCTGGCACTTGCCCTCCGCCTTCGATCCAGTTAACTGCGTCTCTAAAACAGAGCGCGCTAAAAGGCCATTTTGGTAGCCGCAAATTGTAACGCCATATTATCATGCATGCTGGGTTAACGCCCACTGTGCGAGATGCTTTTGTTTATAACAACAGAGCACCGAAACATGGTGACTCGCCCGTAACAGTAACTTAACTTCAGTGTACTGATGTCCAAACCCGAGACTTCCACCTGGACCCTTTTTGCCGCCACAACCATGACTGTAAGCTGACTTTGTATTTCCCCTTATGTGTTGTAACTTATTCGAGTCCCCGTTACTATGCCCGTTTAGAGTCTAAATCAGAGAGAAATCACCCGTAACTTCCATTTGAGGTTAGGTTAGCTATTGATTATTTGTAGCATAACATTTTTCTGTATGTACCTTCTACTGAAATAAACCCTGAGTCTGAAAGCATATAATGGCATCATTTAGCGTAGTAATAGAGTCCCCCGACCCCAATTATAAGACCGTCTGTCGGCCTACGACCCTGCAGAGGAGATTCTTGGCCTGCCGAAACTGAGCTAGTCGAATGTCCAGAGCCGAGCTCCCTGCCAAGACCCCACCGCCAGGGTTAGTCTAAACAAAGGAATTGTCTCCCGTAACCGCCCTTTCCCAACCTTCCTCCTCTCCATCTCCTTCCCACAACCCCACCTTCAGCCTATTTATAATAATGCCAAAACCATCTAAGCTTCAATTTCTAAATCTTACTATATATATTTAGTATTCTGTATATTCCCTATGGGGAAAGCATCGCTGTCGATACATGCTGATATGTGCATATTAATAAAGTGGTGTTTACAAAGTAATTTTTATTTAATGAAAATAAAACAATAACTTTGTTTATAACCACGAGAATTTTATTTAATTTTATTACGACCGACCGGTTTCGCTTAACATAAGCATCTTCGGGGTACAAAAATTAAACTAATCAAAAATACATAGTGTGTTTATATATACAAAATAGAATAAGACAGAACATAACATAGAACCAAGAAAAAATGAGATAGCATGAAATAGCATGAAATAGCATGAAATAGAAATAACCGAGCGAAAGAGACAGAAGTGCACATAATGGAATACCAAGGAATAACTGAACAGGTGATTATGGGATGGGAAATTTTACGAGATTATAGGGAATATACCTAATATTGGGCTATTGGACACATTTAGTTGATTATTAAGAATTTTATTTTTGGTTTTAACAGCTTTCTTTATTTCTAGTGATTCTAAATTATTTAATCTGTTTCCATAATAATAATGGTCATGGAAACAGATTAAATAATTTAGAATCACTAGAAATAAAGAAAGCTGTTAAAACCAAAAATAAAATTCTTAATAATCAACTAAATGTGTCCAATTGATCAAACACAAAGTCTATACACGATACACAGCCTGATAGAAGTCGGTGAACAGATAAAGGCGAAGATCTAACTAGGATGGCGCAGCGCCCCATGACAAAATCTGCCTGCGGGTAATATAAATTATTACGATTATTTGAACCTTCATTCCATCTTAAACCCTCTGTGTCGGAATTCCCAATATGCCGTCCTTTAAGGAGTGAAGAATGTCCTGTCATGTCCGCTGAGGATCACGGAGACGTCTGAGGGCTATTGTATTATCCCGGTCTGTTACAAGCCTGCGGTCAAATGTATACATTGCACTGTACTGTGTGTACATGGCTCGCAGAGGCAGATTGCCAGAATTCTGCACCACTGAACAGATTTTTTCTAGAAGTGTGATCTAATAATTTCCATAAGACCTTTCGACTACTGGTCTTCAAACGGGCCAATGAAAAGGAATTGCAGACCATTTTTTTTTATTTCATTCGAAATTTGTTAATATTATGTTCAATAATTTAAAAAAATAATAATAATAATAATTTACGTAGGCTTAAAGCATTTATAAAAATCAAATAATAAATCTGACTTGAGCTGATCGTCCTACATATGTTTTACAAAATATTAAAAAATATATAAATAATTTTAAAAGGTGAGAAAAATAATTGCAATGGTTTCCTGGTATGTTTTTTTTATAATAAACGTAACAAAATTTACGTAAAAATTAAACTACACACCTTACGAGTACTAACCTTTTTAAAAATTTCTTCTCGGAATTTTAAAGAAAAACCTTCAAAGTATTTTTTGTGGATATTCAACAATTTAAAATATTTTGTGAATTATGCGTAGGCCGGTCAGAAAAGGGTCATATTTCTAATTTGATTTTGATAAATTCCAGGGCCTGTGTAAATTTTAAAAAAAAACTAATAAACATTGTTCTCTTTAAAAACATTATTTTTATCGTATTGCTTAATAATATTATCATCATTTAGAATTAAAAAATAATCCCTCTCAAACGTCCCTCTCCGCCTTAATATTGAGGCAAAATCGCGATCAAAAATGGATTTTTTTTTCGATATTATTATTTTTCGTGATTTTTTTTAATCAGTTAATGGTTTTTTTGTCAATTTTCAGTTTAAAATGAAGGTTTCGATATGACATTTATACTGTGCTTGGAAAACTGTTCCCAACCCAGACTCTAAAAATAAAAGTGGATGAATTTCACAATCAATATAGTTTCATTAGAGTACGAAAATATAACATGATATTTTTAAAAAATTCAACTAGATTATCCTGCGTGCGTGGGAACTTTTATGAAATCTGGAAGAGAATTTCAGACGAATCAATTTGAAATATTACTTATCCTACGGGCAATTTGTTTTATCGGGAATCATGTAAAATGGTAGATATTTATTCAAATAGTTTCGGGGCTATTTATTCAATTTCAAACATTAAAATAGAAGCGAAGCATTCGATTAATTATAAATCGTCCGAAATATTTCCAGTATTATCCACGGAGTGTCGAAAATATCAAGTGAACGACGTTAAAAATGTGTCTTGAAATCTGCTTATTACGATTTTTTTATAATTGCATGGATCACAAAAATAGCCACCATTTTTGTGAAATTAAAGAAAAAAGATGAATAGAAAGTGGCTGCGTTGGCATTACGTTAGGATTCCGCCCAGGCGTCGTAATTTAAATTCCTCGGATGGCTAACTCCTCAATCACGACACAAGAAATATTTTCCGCTTTGTGTAATGTCAGTAGAAGTTTTATTTTTATTTGTTCGGGTTATTCGTAACTCGGAATGTATGTCTTTATCTTCTATATATGTAAAAATGAATGTTTGTCTGTGTGTCTTCGATTTTCTCAAAAATTACTAGACCGATTTCGCTGAAAATAGCACAGTTTATTCTTATTAGTGCCGGAAAGGTTTAGAGAGTAAGTAGTTCGAATGAAATCCAACATGTAAAACTGTTGCTATAACGTTTTAAAATCAATATGAAAAACATTGAACCCCCATGTTGTATTGAGGTAAGCCCATAGATTTACCACTCTGGTTAGACAGAGATCACAAATTCAAAAGAAAAAGGTTTATTTGAGTAGAATGTTTTCAAAATGGAAAACACAAGTACTACTTGAGAACTTTATTATTTGGATATATTTGAAAAAAAAATGTTTTGAAAGAAATTAAATTTCCAAATGAATGTTTCATTGTTTCCTTCTTTAGAGATAGTAATAGTCGTCATATGGCATTACTTTTGATGTCAAATCAATAATTGCACCCAAACGATTAGCAAAAATCCACAACTTCATAACTTTATTCCAAAACAATAAACAGTACACATGAGATATTTAAAAAAAAAAAAAAGATCATTGTCGAAATTCTTTCATGAACAGAAATTCTATTTCTTTGACCTTTGCGACAACCGTTTTCTTTCAAATCGGTACAGATCACCCTTCTGGAGTTTACATATTCAGAGGGTAATTCCAATAAAGTTATCAAAGTTGCTGAAAAACTTTAACGACTTTTGAGGAAATATTTTGAAATGAATTTTGTAGTTATCTGCCCATGAGCAACAAAAGCTTTGGCTCCTCTACAATGCAGATTTTAAGACGAGAAAATAACAGTCTGGTTGAATCACCCTTTAATTAGTGGCGTTACTTCATTTAATTAGAGAGAGGTGCACTTACATTCGCAACAATTCACTACTCAGCGGAGCGTAACCAAACTTCTACCCCGCTGCACCCGAGTCTGGTAGTCGAACAATGATTCCGTTCTCGCTACGATCAAATGAAGCGCGATAGGTTGTTATTACTAACTAGCAAACCTGCAGACTTAACCGTTAACTTGATAGTAACCAGAATACGAGGTTTGTTCAAAAGAAAAGGTTAATTTTGAATTTTCGCGGGCTGTGTACATTCAATTATCATTTTTTTTTGTTATGCTGGTACACATATGTTTATCATATGCATTATCAGCCATTTTAGATTAGTGGTTTGTTTTTGACAACTGGAAAGGTTAGTCACGTTTTTGTGTGTCCTTCGATTTTTAACTTTTGAAAAAAATGGATCAAAGAATATGTATTAAACTTTGTGTTAAAAATGGAATAAAGTGCACCAACGCACTTAAAATGTTAACTGTGGCATTCGGCGAGTCTACTTTGTTTCAAAAAAGTGTTTATAAGTGGTACAAGCGCATTACAGAAGGCCGAGAAGATGTTAATGACGATGGGCGTCCTGGAGTTGCAACCACGTCAACAAACGAAGAAATGTCGTAAGGAACTTATATGTTGATTTATTTAGTTGACCATAACAAACAATCGGAACATGATAAAAAATGGCCATTTTCGAATATTCAATGCTCAATTCATACCCAAATTTGAAAAACTATACACAGCCTACCTTTGGTCATAGAGCAATGTACGCCACTGAGTCGCACGTAAATGAACAAAGTAAATTAATAAACCAAATCATTCACTTCTCATGAAGAAAAAATAGAGTTGATCTATTAGAAGCATTCACCAAGCACACATTGTCGGACGATATATATTATTTTTACATCTTTTGTAAATTAGATCAATTATATTTATCTCTAAATTTAGAGAAGTTATTTACTACACACAAAAGAAAATTTAAAAAAAAAAAAACAATCGTTTTATCAGCCATAGCTAAATAATTCTAAAATTTTCTTATACCTAGAATTCACGCAGAAGGTAATACTTTTTCAGGCATAGTAAATATCTTCAACTGCTCGGAATACTAATACAAACAGACGATTATTGCTTACATCCTCAACAGATATATGTCTAGAGTATAAGTATCATTGAATGTGAGGTATGTTTTGTATATTCGCGGGAATGGTACTTACACTATGTTATTCTTGCATTTGTTCATATGAAATATTTAGTTCTTGTATTTCATGAATACTCTCTATAATGTTACTATTGTAATTAACTAATTATATGAAAGCCCATATAGGGTGTACATAATATAATAAATAGATGAATAATGTATCGTGTATTATTGATATTTCATATTTATTGACTATCTGCCAGTAACAACCGCATTTTGACACAGTCTACGAAAGTGAAACCATTCTCACGTATACTAATTTGTTTAGTAAACAGATCTAAGTTCGCATTAAACTACACATCTTTTAAATAAACAAATGGAGCCTACTCAAAGCCACCATTCCAAAATACGGTATAACCATATATAATAAGACAAATTCACAAAATTATTCATCGACCAATTAATTTGAAAATTACCCCTCGAAGACGAAACGAGATAAACTTGACCGTGAGATATCTAAATTTATCCGCCATCTGTTGACGAATAGGAATTCCCTTTTGCCAATTATTATAATTATGATCCGAGTTGGAGGTGGAAGTCACGCGCCGCTGGCTGTTGAACAATCACTGGATTTTACCGACCGAATGAATTTGTCAAAAGCACAGTATTCTTACATAATACAAACTGGTAAAGCTAGCTAGTCCTAAAACTAAAGAGAATGAGTTATTAAAAAAACTGATCCAATAATTTTATTCTCACGAGGACATAGAGATATGGGGGAAATGGGAGAAGGCATGGCGTTAAAAAATGCTGAATCGAAATGCTTCATTTTGCTTGTTTGAGCCATGTATCAATAAATAAAACAAAAAATAGTAACAGTTTTTTTCCAACTGCCATATCAGTAGGTTTTCACCGCGAAACAAAAAACACCTGTTACAATTTTTTTCCTCTGAATTGCATGTTGAACGACAATTTGTTTTTTTGAGGTCCTCGAGCATTGAAATAAAATCGGTTTTCGATTTGAACACACACTTGTTTTTGTAATCTCTTCTTATACAAAAAATAATGTTTGTCTGAGAGTGGTATATCTATGTGATAACCATAATTCAACATGACGGGTTTAATGTTGTTCATACTTATTTTTAAACGATATATCAACAGTTTTACATATTGTATTTCATTCAAACTACTCTCTAAACCTTCCCGGCACTGATAAGAACAAACTTGGCTATTTTCAGTGAAACCGGTCGAATAATTTTCAAGAAAATCGAGGACACACAGACAAACATTCATTTTTATATATAGAGAAGATAATGTGATACGCAATTTCTGTATAATCGATTTAGAGAACCGGGAAGTTAAGCTCCTTTCTATACAATGGTAATAATCTGCCTTAACCCCGAGAGGCTCTGGGGTATCACATCTGCATTCTCTTCCGGACAGTGCCATCTATGAAACAATCGAAACTAAGATACTACAATAATGACATGCCATGTTGGTTTTGCATAATACCGAAATTATTTTGCCTCCTTTCCATTCTGTAATCATCTGTGAAGACGTATCCCTTTCCAATAATAAATTTCATTCCCATCTATCTTATATCCGGGATATTCGAAATACCATTAAATTCCTAATAATAAATTCGGTGAGTGAATCCTCGGGAGAAATTATTGTAAATAGATTGATCACCCGTGGATTTGGGAACCATTTCTATAGGGACCCGAATATCCACAACTTTGTTTGCCAGTTCTATTTGTGGATTTCTGCAATACAGTGAACGTCGGAGGCAGTATTGGCAGGCTTCTTTAAATATATCTGCGGTGATAACATACCAGATGAATGGAATCGATATTAAGTCTGTAAGATGAATGGACCATGGGTGAGTAAACTCTTACTAGACCTTTTTTGTTATTTAAATACTGCACAAGACTCCCAACTGCTCCCTGCTAACCGGAGGCAGGTGAACTAAGGCATCCAGGGTATTTTTACAAACTGCGGGAAAAATTTTTTAATGTTTCTGATTCTGATCGTCGCACTAAAAATACGTAATTTTAACACATATTTTCATTCATAATCATTTGTAAAACTATTTTAAACTACGCATTCACATCGTTTTGGAGGAAAATCAAAAATTGTAGATTTTAAATCATTACAGATTATTTATTCGTAAAAATAAAAATAAAATGCCACTGTTGGAGTAATTTTTTCGACGGAAAAAAAAAGTGAAAATACTTGGGGTATATTCTGAGGCTGAAGGGTATAGGGATGGGAAGGAGATGGGGAAAGAAAATTGGGAAAAGTAGCTGGCTATTCAGATTTGGTCACCAAACACTGCTGAAACCATTTCAAGCAACATATCTATTCTGAATTTTGAACTCTCACCAAGGTAACACTGAGAGTATCTACCACTCTGAAACGTGCCGCAAGTTTACTATATATTATTTTTAATAAATTAAATGTGAAATAACACAAATTAATTAACTAAAATTCGTCAGCGCACACCGAAATTCGGACCCGTGACCTACGGATTCCTAGTTGAGAATCTTACCCTTCGACCACGGAGACCGTCAATGACTAATTCGAGTGTCAGAGTTTTTTAAATATTTTTTTTATTTCTAAATTGTTATTTTCGCAATAATTACTGCTTGTTCAGTATAAACCAGTAAAACTATGTTTTCTCCCCATCGGTAGATGTTGTTAGGCGGGTAAAGATGGGCTTTAAAAAGGGGATTATCTAATGCCGGTTACATCATCAGTCTAATCAGTAGTTTATAATTTACAGCCTAAAAATTTCCTAGAATTGTAATAATAGCACTGTATTATTGTAACTGAGTAGTGAGTACGTAACTGTACGTAACATCCAAATTATAAAATTCAAATTAAACTATTCTTATTTTCCGTACATATAATGAAATTATGTCGCAGTTCTTAAAACAGTTGGTGGTGTAGTGGTCAGCATTGTTGCCATCCAAGCAGTTTGATTGGCATTCGATTCTCGATGGTGACAATTTTTTATTAACTTTTTAAAATACATCTTATATATATATTAAATAATAAAAAATAAACTCGAAAAATCCTACAACAATTATAAGATCCCATAAATTTTCAAGGGTCTGCACTAGAATAATAATATAATCAATTGCAGAATTTTGCTGCAGAACGTTTTAAGGTCTATTCACATCTAGCGGCAACATGCAGTGCAGACGCGTACAGTGGCAGGCACGACACAGAGGGAAGTATTCACATTGCACCGTGCGTGAATGTGTTCAGAGATAATGAGTTTCCGCTTTTGTGCCGTGCCTGCCACTTTACGTGTTTGCACTGGGCGGTTTTGTCTGTGTTTTGTTTAAAAGTAAATTTGGTAAGCTAGCAGCTCACAATAGAGTGCTGATACCAACACTGATGTATGGCAGTGAGGCATGGAACTGGCAGAGGAAAAATGAAAGTATACTGAATGCTGTAGAATTGAGATCTCTGAGATGAATATACTGTAAAACAATGTATGATCGAGTGAAAAATGTTGAAATTCGTAAAAAATGCACGGCTGATGTAAGCGTAGTGAGTAAGATGACGAAAGGGATGCTTAGATGGTTTGGGCATGTGGAGAGAATGAACGAAAAAAAGTGTTTAAGGAGAAAATATGACGCGAATGTGAATGGAAGAAGAAGCCGGGGACGTCCAAGGAAGAAATGGGCACGATCAAGTGAATCAAATACTTGAATTGGGGCATGGCATAAGTCGGAATAACAGAAGAGAATGTACTCGTATGTGACGTTGTATGACTATGAAGGAATCAATAAATGTGTGCCAAGATCGGGTTTTTTGGCGGTCCATCATCTCTGCCTTCCCCTGGGAAACGGCGCGATGGTTATTCAGTTAAATTTGATAATGAGATTTTTTTTTGTTTTTTTATTATTTTTTTATTTATTTGAAACACATTATTAAACAATAAAATGTAAAAAAAGCCTTGACTGCCCAACTGGGAACAAATCCCCTTTTAGGACAGTCAAATTGACAAGTTTAGTTTATATTAAGTGCCATTATAGAAAAACAGAAGAAAAAGGTCGTATTGATATGGTACATCTTGAAAAAAATATGCTAATTAAGTATAAAGAGATGTTAACAATTGGACAGAAAAAAACTGTGTTTGATAGGTACCGGTTGGTGCTATGAGGAAAAAAATGCGTTTAAATTTGAGTACTAAATAAAATATAATGTTATTGAGTAATATTGTTAAGATAGAGTAGTTACGTATCACTCAGCTTTATCAACCCATCAATTTTCTTACATAACCTACCTCTAAAATATAAATGAACAAAGGTAGTTTTTATATTTTATATTGTGACATTGCATTAAGTACTTGCGTTAGGATAGTGATACCTTTGAAATGCTCTGAAACCTTCTAGGTGTTATTTTGAAGTTCCTTCAATATTTAAGCGTTCCCATAATATTGACTCTGGTGGCGATGTTGAACTAGGAGCGGGAAGTATGAACTCGCCTCGAGCCTGGTCTCTCACCGGAGGGTCGGGAATCGGGATAATCCTCTTTCAGCGATAATGTTAACAAACTTCGTGTTTAATGTTTACTTTTAATTATAACGGAACTCCAGTAGATATCGCTGGGCGAAAGAAAAGTACTCGTGTTTCACACGGACAGTTTCACGGTGAACGTTGGTGACGATATCGTTGTATCGTTCAACAGCTTCTATACCGCTTGTATATGTTACAGTGAAAACCCGTTTTTAGTTAGAACGCGTTATTACTAGTTAAAACTAGATTATGCTGAATACCTTTGAAACAACTGGAATTTACTTTTAATACCTTTGAACTGGTGGTCAAAAATGAATGTAACTAGCCAAAACGTCTTTTGACAAAATAACTCTGTTAAAACTGTTTCGACCCAAGTCAAGGTTTATTTAGCTTAGTTGTTTTAATTAATAGTATCTACATGGCTCTGTGATGTTCAGGAACGTACACATATAATCAAAACAAAAAAAGAAAAAAAAGAAAAATAAAATAAAAAATAAATAAAATCCTTTTTTTTATATATGTGTACGTTGCTGATGAAGGTTGCGTTCAACCGGAAACGGTCGATAATGCATTAATATAAATAAAATAAAGTGGGTTAAAACAACAGAAAATTATTTCATTTAAATTACAATGTCAAGCCACAAAGTGATTGCTTTCTTCGAAAAATTCCTAAAAATTGTTCCTTCAGTGAATAATTATTTTTGTATTACTTAAATTAATACTAATGGCATAGATGTGTGACCAATATTTTCAATAAATATTGTATAACCCTCGAACAAGTTTCTCTAGCTAAGACTAGTTTTATATAATGTTCAAAGTTAAAACTAGTTTTATCTAAAATTCAAACATGTATATCAGTAAATTCTAGTTATATCTAGGAAATTCTAGTTGTAACATAGGCATTCAGTATAAACTAGTTTTAACTAGAGAAAATGCATTCTAATTAAAAACCGGTTTTGACTGCAACATATACAGCTTGCATACAGCTTGTCTACGTTGTCTGAATGGTAAAATTACTGTATGGTGTAACCTTAAGAAGCTGCTCTTTCTGACTCTCATTAAAAATAGTATTACTAACTAAACTACGGTGTGATGTAAGTCCTGTTATTTAAATTATCGTATCGACTTACTTATTCAGTAAATTTATTAATAACGTTATAATTTGTACTTATTTGAAGACAAGTGCAGAAGAGGTATGTAAAAAAAAAATTATTACATTTAAATAACATCTCTTAAGAAAATTCTATTGAACTGATTGAATTATTATATACCTTATCTACCAGTGGTGGTTCGTGGTCTTCGGGAGTTCAACTTAAAAGTGATTTAAAAAAGGAAAGAATTTCGGCATTCTGTTAGCAGCTTTTCTTCTTCGTCGAATATATTATTATGGAGTCACTTCATTTCTAAATTTGGTGTGGAGAGGTAGATATTAAATATAAAAATAAAATTATGTTATTTTAAAACAGCCAGAAGTAATAGGTAATACGAGAAAAAAAAACATTCATGACTGTGTTCCTATTGGTGATTTTTTTTAATATGGATTAGTAGCGCGCTTTTCAAACTGTACGAGGTTTGTTCAAAAGAAAAGGTGAATTTCGATTTTTTTCGAAAAGTATTTATTTATTCATCAATATCCATTTTCTCCCCTTCAAAGTAATCCCCCTCAGATATAATGCACTTATGCCAGCGCTTCTTCCAATCCTCGAAGCACTTCTGGAATGCGCTTTTCGGTATGGCCATCAGCTCGTTCTTCGATTCTGACTTTATTTCATCAATTGTGGCAAAACGCTTTCCTTTCATTGGTCTCTTTCACTGAGCCAAATCTGGTGAATACGGTGGTTGAGGCATGATAACAGTGTTGTTTTTGGCCAAATAATCACAAACAAGCATTGATGTGTGAGCTGGTGCATTATCGTGATGCTAAATCCATGATTTGTTTTTCCACAATTCCGATCGTTTGAGCCGTATTGCTTCACGCAAACGTTGCATAAGTTCCTTGTAGTATTCCTTATTAACCGTACGACCTGTTGGCAAGAACTCATGATGCACCACGCCATTGTAATCGAAGAAAACGGTGAGCGAAACCTTCACATTTGATCGAACTTGGCGTGCTTTTTTCGGTCTTGGCTTCCAGAAGAAGTTGGCTCTAGAAGAGCCCTTCTGGCCGCTTCCATTGGGATGATTGGGCCTTGGTTTCGACGTCATAACCATACGAGTATACCCACGTCGTAGTAAGACTAATATTATAAACCAAGTGAGTCTTTTTCGCACTAGTTTTTCTTTGGTAGTTAACTGGACAACCGCACATTAAACAAAACCGCCACTGCTATCTTCTATTCTCCTCACAGAGCAAGTATACAAGTATTCTTTGCTGTATGATGTTATATTCATATGTGGTATTGATGTTATTATAATCGTTGTTTCGAGTTATTTTCACCTTTTATATGCAATCGAGATTTAAGACACCGCTACGTAAAGCTCTGGATCTTTTGTGGAGTCCCATTTACATATTCCCCGTTTTTAGCGTAAGAATTTGATATTTTTATAATATTGATATATTTATAATATTTATTCAATCGATATTATGAAATTGAACTCTAGTATCTCTATAACAAAACTGTTATGCTGTTTTCATTTGTTTTTCCAATTTGTGTACATTGATCACAACATGCATGTACTTATATTGTGCTAATTTTGCGGTACTTTGTATATTATGATCGTTATTTGTCGTTATATTGTATAATATTGTTGAACTAAACTCCTTCTGACAAGCTACTTGCAGTGGCTTAGCGGGTACAAATTCCCATTACAAGTAATTCATATTATGAAATAAAAATAATAATAATAGCAGTAAAATCTAATTTCCTTCTTCCGCTTGTCGTAGGATCCTCGTGCGGGCCATCAGCTACACGGTGCACGGGCTGATCCCAGCCTCGTGCGTGTTCGCAGACCGCTACAACCGTGAAGAGGTGGTGCGCTCGCTGGGCAAGGAGGTGAACATCAGCCCGCCTCTCATCCTGGGCCAGCTGCCCGACACGCCGGAGGAGCTCCTCAAACTGGACCAGGTAACAATCAATATATTATATTAATGTGTTCGCTGGACAAGAAGGTCAACATCAGCCTGACACTCTCCCTGAACCAGCAAAATGCAGCAATTTTTTTATTTTTTATATTTAATACAGATAATATTTTACAGGAAGGACACGTTGACTTTCCAACGGGATGTTTCCATTTTAGAAGAGTCAAATTAATAAGCTTAATTCATTTTACATAATACATGAGAAAAAATAAACATAATACAGGAGAAAAAATAAACATAATACATGCGAAAAAAACTGTATGGATATATTATATAACAGTTAATTTTATCAATGTGAGAAGTTAGATATGTATGGGCTATCGCCATGTAAGGAATGTAGATATTTAATATTATATTTAGTATCAATGATGTAAGCGTATCATATCTCAAAAGGAAACTTACATTAGAAAATTGCTCCCTTTTTGCTTTAGTAAAGTACACAGCACACGTCCATAAACACATATCCATATGTAGATACAAATGTATATGTACATAAACAACATGTACGTACATATGTATATCTGCATGTATTGTAGGTTAAAAGTCATGTAGTAACAAGAATAAAAAATAAAAGTAAAGAATCTTTAATGGTTTCGTCAAACGATTGGTATTCACTTTGTGGCGGTTTATAATTAGACAAATTTGAAATTTTGGAAATCAGAAAAAGCATTAATGGTGAATTAATTTTTTTTTTTTTTAAATAGCTATCTGTTGAATTTATTTTCATATTAATGTTAATAATAAAAAATGTTTTTTTTTTAATATCTAATATAAATTTGTTATTCATTATTTTATAATAATTTTTTATTAATTACTTACCTACTTTAATAATTTTTGTTTATGTTTATAATTTGTCTATTATTACATTATTGTGTTGTATGTTTATCGTTTGTCTGTACTTGATATTATTTTTTCTTTAATGTTCTATATATTCCCTATGAAGAAAGCATCGCTTTCAAAACGTGTAGAAATGTGCATATTAATAAAGTGGTGAATACAAAATAATTTTTTATTAATTTATTAATGTTTGGTGGGATTAGTAGAAATTTAATAAACCTAATTGTAACAAATTTTGTTACCAGGGAGATGGGAGTTGATTCTAGAATTGTGCTTAGTGATTAGAGTGATTAGGAAACACAGAGCTGATAACGTTCATGAAATTGTAAGAGGTACATACTAATGGAATACAACACAAGCAATGCCATTTACTGGATTACGTACGGGAGCTATGTTGGGAACTAATTCCATGTATGCCTGATTCTTCTGATCTTTCTCCATCAGATTTTAATATTTTCTGCCCCCTGTCTAACAATTTCTTATTTTTATTGAGTTGATGACTTCTTCACCTCCATACGACCGGGTTTCTACAAGTGTGATATTTAAAAAAAGTTATCAATTCTTTACAAAAATATTTCTAATTGATTTAAAACGATAAAACTTCATTTTTCCGCCCAATATATTGGAACCTCATTAATACGAAACAAGAATAACTGCCAGAGGCTTCTATGAATATTATTTAACGTAGATTTTACAATCATTTTTACCAAAAAAATGTTATTCGAAGTTCAGACATGGCAGCATATCTGCAGATTCTACCTTTTTTTTTAATTTAAAAAAACACAGTCAATATCAGTTGAGATAACCTTTAAACGATATATTCTAAAAACATTAATGTCTAATCTAAAACTACCGGTCTACCCGGAGGCCGATTGAAGATATTCTTTTACTTTTTAATTACTGAATAACTTCGTAGACTACCCTCAAATTGAAAGTTCTATAAATGTTCCTATCCCCGTTAGATATAGTCGACTCCACCATATTTTCCACTTTGACAACACAGCATCAACTTTTCATATAACGCACAATTTATTTCCAATACCTATGCAGACCTTTTCGACATATTCCAAACCTTTTCGTCCTGCACCAAAGCAAAAGTAAATAGTTTTGGTGTGTATCTGATATGTATTTCTGTAAAATTAAGAATTTCTTATGATTTTTGTAAAGTTAACTAACGAATGTCCCTACTCCAATTCTACCTTATACAAGATATATAATGTTTATAAAAGCTTTACGGACGTTCATTAAATAAAACCTTAACAAAAATTGGTAAGATTTGTTCAATTTAATTTCACCGCGATGTCTTTATGAAATTTTATATCAACCTCTCCTTCTTATTCTGTTTGCCACCTCCTATCACAGATTGGCTGCCATCGAAAGAAGTGTAAAACTGCACAAGTATCGCACAATTACACATGCAATGTTATTTAAATTCAAAACATCAGTTAAAAGCAACCGAAAAAAATTATTAAAGCGTCATTGCTAAAATTACTACATACAAAAAATAGCTTCTGTTCTCTATAAATCAATTCAGAGGTCTGTTTGAGTCGGATGTTTTTATTATATGAAATAATAATAATTACGATCTTACAATTTCTTTAAAAGATTGCTATTTGCTTTATGGCGTCACTATTAAAAATATAATTAAAAATTATTAATAATTATTTTTTTATTCAACACTTTATTAATATACGCATATCTACATGTTAATATAAATTTGTTATTCAATGTTTCATAATATTTTTTTATTAACATTATTGATTAATTACTTACCTACTTTATTGTGTTCTATTTTCATCATTAGTCTGTACTTGACATTATTATTTTTTAGTGTTCTATATATTCCTGATGAAGAAAGCGTCGCTTTCGAATCATGTTATACATTAATAAAGTGGTGAATGCAAAATAATTTTTAATTGATTAATTTAACTGATATTTTCACCGACCTGCACTGGCCTTTAATGGAGGTATGCTTTTGAGGGGAATTGTTTCCGGTCGTATCAGTTCCACGACGAGGATTGGTTTAGCACAGTATCACAACTCGCAGCGGCGTACCTCACCGCGTCACAGCGGTGGTTTAGACGAAAATATTTACCCACTCCGTTTTGCACCGTGAAATGCCGAACGCGATATTTCAGTGAAATGCTTTGACATTCCCGCTCCTCCCATTCGCCCTCCTCGTGTATATAAATAACCCACATTTTTAGGCGAATCGTTTGTAAAAGTTTTCTTTTTGTTGTGGCTCGTTCAAGGGGGCTCTGTTTATTTACGCACTCTTTTTTTATATTTTAAAGGAAATACAAACATTCCCATGTTGTGAATAACCCGACTTTTTTTTAAATTTCTCCTTCTACCAGTGGCGGATCATGACTTTTGAGTGAGCTAGAGTGCTAAGATTGAAAAATACGACGTCATTGATGTTGTTGAAGCCGGAAATGATTTTTATTATTTTTCAATATTTCAATTTTTTTAATGGAGATTTAGATGTAAAACTTCACTAACGTCAATAACGTCGTATTTTTCAATCTTAGCAATCTAGCTCACTCAAAAATGACGAGCCGCCACTGCCTACTACCATCATGCTTAACAGAAAATATTTCTTGTGAAATAATGGATGACTGTTGCCAGATGAATAATTAGCCGCTTGACTAAGTTTTATTTTTATTTTTAATAAAGTTGTGAATTCTTGCTTGTCGTTTGAGTGCCATAATTGATTAGACTGGGAGATACTCTCAGTAACGCCCTGGTGAAAGACCACCATTCAGAATTGAAAGGTTGCTTGAAATGGCTTTTAGCTGTGTTTGGTGACCAGATCTGAATAGCTAGGAATTTCCCCACCTTCCTCTTCCACTTCACCTTCCCCTCCCCAATACCTTAAGCCTCACAACATTCCCCAATAGGGGATGCCATAGTCTCACTGGCTCACTGGATTTAGTTGGGAGCAGTTGGGACTCTTGTGCGGAATTCATAGAAAAAATAAAATAAAAATTTAACAGCGAAATTAATGCATTGTGACAACTATTACTATTACTAAACAAAGAAAGATTCATTTCAAAATTTTATTTCATTCCAAACATTTGTTTTTTTTTCAAAATGTATGTAAATAATAAAGTTCTTATGTAGGTACGTACTTGTGTTTTCCATTTTGAAAATATTCTATCCAAACAATTCTTTTTAATATGTAAACTGTTGCTAACCAGAGTCTTATATCTATGGGCTAACCTCAATACAACATGGCGGGTTCAATGTTTTTCTTACAAATTTTAAAACGTTGTAGAAACAGTTTCACATATTGGATTTCATTCAAACTACTCTCTAAACCTTCCCGGCACTAATAAGAACAAACTGTGCTGTTTTCAGCGAAACCGGTCTAATAATTTTCTAGAAAATTGAGGACAGATAGACGGACAAACATTCATCTTTATATATAAAAATTATCAACTATGCAAATAAGCAGTAGGATGTAGAAAATATGGTGTAAGTATAAAAATATTTACAGAAAAAACAGTTTAAAATTCAAAATGATATACTGATTATCATACTCGTGTGTTATTTTGTAAACTATTTGATCTTTTAGTGCCTTTTCTTAGTCCTCCCCACTAGGGGGTCCTGTACTGGGGTTATTTACTTTTATGTCATCCAATTAGGTGCGAATTCTATGTCGTTTTTAAGGTGGTTTCATTGACCTCTTTCAGCCAGATTTTAATTCTTAACGTGAACTCTTTAAACTTTTCTATTCGTTTTATATCTGGGGGGGAGAATGTTGTGGAGTTTTTTTACAATATATATGTAGTTTCTTTGTGCAAAAGTGATTTTATAAAAAGGAATATTTTTTTGTATTTCATATTGATTCGATCTGGTGTCTCATGAATACGTGATTTAGTGGGAGGTTCCGTATTTTTTTTTAAATTTTAATAGTACATTTTTGGCATATATTTGTAGTAACTATCCGATCTGTTACATATACGAGAATTTTGCCTTTATGTGACGAATTTTAAGGACTTTTTCAACGTATTTCCGAAAAAATATTGACATTTCTTGGCTGGTTCTAAAAACATAAATCAAATCAATTTTTAATTAAATGAAACAATTGAACTTTGTTTTAAACAATTTTATTTTATACGTCGACCGGTTTCGGAACAACCGTTCCTTCATCAGGGTAAAATGTGTACTAACTTAACAGTATTACAAAATTATGGCACAACATATGTATTAGGTGTCACAGTTGGTGTGGGGTGTGAATAGGGATTAGTAAAGAGTGGAGAAAGATATAGAGTTTGAGGAAGGGGTGAAAGGAAACATATTTAATATGAAGCTGTAAGATAAAGATATTTTCATTATTAATAATGAATCCATTATTATTGAAGGATTTCTTCATTTCTAAGGCTTCTAAATTATCTAAGGGTTTACCTTTACTATTAACGTAGATAATATTGATCTCTGTATTTATATAAAAACACTACGATTGTTTGAAATAATATGATAATATGGGAAAGTTATTATTTTTAAAACATCTTACGTGTTCTTTGATTCTAATGTCGAAATTACGGCGTATTTTTCCGATGTAAAATGTGGAACAATTATTACAATTTAGTTTATATATACCGGAGGGAGTCAATTTATGGTATTTATCTTTAGTGTTCCTCAAAAAAAAATTCAATATTATTTCTTGTATAAAAAGCCGGTTTAATATTTGAAGCGAGATTTTTGGAGCATTGTACTGATAATTTAATAATGTATAAAAATATTTTCCGTCTTTAATATCATTATTAATAATTTCAATTTTATTGTTTCATTTAATTATTACAAAGTTATCGCTTCAAACGAGAGTAGAAATTAATCAATTTCCACTCTAAAGAAAAATATTATTAACTCACTAACTAACCATCACGCCGTTTCTCCGCAGAAAGGATGGACAGCCAAACAACTTGATCTTTGCATACACTTTTTGCTCCATTCACATTTATACAACGTCCCATACATTCTCTTCTGTTATTTAGACTTCTGACATGGCCGACTCAAGTATTTGATTCACTTGATCGTGCCATGTCTTCCTCGGACGTCCCCGATTTCTTCTTCCATTCATATTCGCGTCATATATTTTTTTGACTAATTTTTTCGTTCATTCGCTCTACATGTCCAAACTATCTAAACGCACCTTTCTTAATCTTACTCATTACGCTTACATCAGCCTTGCATTCTTTATGAATCTCAATATTTTTCACATGATCATACATGGTTTTACCGCACATTCGCCTCAGATATTTCATTTCTATGGGATTCAGCTTGCTTTCATCCTTCTCCTGCCAATTCCATGCTTCATCGACATACATCAGGGTTGGTATCAGCACTGCATTGTGGACTGCTAGCTTCGCTTCTTTCGACAACTTTTTGTTAGCGCCAACCGCGTCCAGTCATCCGTTAATATAGTTTTCTGCATTCACTCTTCTTTCAATATCCATATCAGTCTTTCCATCTCTCGTAAACGTACTTCCCAAATATACAAACTCATCGACCTGCTCCAAGTATTCATCATTCACAACTATATTGCACACTGTTTTCGAACATCATTATTAGTTCATTCTTCATACATACCTCGTTCATCCTAGATACGAGGGGCTGTAGATGTTCCATACTGTTAGCAATCAGCACCGCATCATCAGCATACAACAGGCAACATACTTTCAGATTGCTTATTTTCGCGCCCAAGCCCACCTCTTTCAACTCTTGCATACAAATCCGTGTATAGATTGAATAACCACCGTGACATTATTATCAGTTTGGCTGATTGTTTTTCCCGTGGAATGTGAAAAATGTAATATCCAAAAATACGAAATTGAACATCATTCTCATAAAAAGAAAAACATTTTTATTACTTCCACTTTTTTTTTAAATTTTGAAAAACAAGCAATTATTATTTAGAACTTTAAAAAATGGAATAGTCTTAAATTCGGATAATATTCGCTTTGTAACAAAGAATTTCAGTAATTTGTGCCGAACGTTAATAAAAATTTCCAGCACTTCATAAAAACAGGTATTTTTGTGTAAATATTTTGGAGCATTCCAATTTGTACTTCAATTTACGGTATTTTAAACAGGAAGTAAAACAGCTTTCGGTGCGGAAAAATATACTAAATACTCTGACTAATTTAAAAATCTAAGAAACGTTTTTCATGGGGAAAAAATCTTAAGAATTTTTTTAATTATGTCTAATTTTGTAGCCTATCTAAAAGATATTTTTGCATATCTTCAATAAAAGTATATTAGCATTCCTAAAAGATATTCAAATATCCAACCCTTACAAGAAGAATACATACCGGCCTACGTATAGCCCGCTGAGCCTTGCTGAAGGTTTTGTATGGTCTTCCTCCGTTATTATAGTCAGTCTAGGTTTTTAACGGTTATTTTTTTTTTAATTTAATGTTTGTATCATATTCCCCTCTAAAGTAATCGCAGTAAATGAGAACTGAAGCAGAAATAGATGGTTAACCAATGTTAAATGATATAGTATTCTGTATTTTAACGCATATAAAATAGTTACCCCTTTCAGAGTTTGGCATTTAATTTCAAATAGTACCTGTCAATTTCATTTCTGCAGTTTAATAAAAAATAAACTTAAAACATTTGGCATGGGTTCGAACACGTTGGGGATGCAGTAAGTTCATCATCATTGTCTAAGCAGTATTCACGTCAACGTTCCTAATAGACCTTATTTAAGGAATCATAAAATCAATCTTGAGTTACTTAATTATTACTTTTTTTATATGACACCTCACAAGAGCGCCCCTGTATGTACAGGGCACCTACAGGGGAACTATATCGCTACCCGGTTGGGCAACGTCATAAAGCCGGTTAAGGATGGGGTTTAAGGAAGGAATCTGTTAATACGGGCTTTGAAGAGGCCCGGAATAAATGTTGGAGGACAAACAGATGCTGGTAGCTCGTTCCACATACGAGCCGATTTATACAAAAACGCGTCGGCGAAACGACCCGTTCTCATGAAGTCGACATCAACTGTGATCGGATGTTCCGCTCGTGCCCGTCGAGTTTCACGCACGTGCACCGACGCGGAGAGGATCAACGCTGCTAGCTCATTCGAGCAGGCTTCATTGAAATATCTGTAGAAGAGATTCAGCATACGTACTTGAGATTCGTATGATATTAGCAGTTGATCACTGCTGACGAATTTGCTAGTCCTATACAAGACGCTCAGTTTCTTGGAAGCCAAATTTACTCGGGCTTCTATAGATCCACGATACTCGAGCTGGTCTGAAATACTCACCTTAAGCATTTCGATGGAATCTTTTTTGGGGATGGTTCTCCCATCGTATTGCAACAGACATTTAATGGCAATATTGCCGACTTCAATTCTTTACAAAGTCTCTAATGTGTAGATCGTACCGTGCTATAAAATGTGGCAATATAACAGACTCACGATACGCGCTATTCATTAGATATGAACTAAAATGTCGTACTAAATAAATAGTTGTATTTAAACCGACCGGTCAGTGGCTGAGTTGGCGTCGCGTTTGGGTCTCACCCAGGCGTCGTGAGTTCAATTCTTTGGCTTGCTAAGTCCTCCATCACGACACAAGCAACATCTTCCGCTTACTGTGATGGTAGTGGGAGATTTTCAAATATTGTCAGGTTATTCGTAACCAGGGAATATTTGCATTTCTTTAAAAAAAGAAAGAAACTAAAAATTATCTATGTAATTGAATAATATTTTTATTTTCTTTTCCTATCTTTCTCTGTACTTTTGTGTTTTATTTATTTTACTTCATTTTATTATTTCGCATATCATAATAATTACTAATCCTTAACTTCCCCATGATGCGAACAATTTTAAACTGAATTCTTGATACCTTTATACACCCCAATGCTATATATTTTATTAACACGTAATATTTCAAACAATAAATAAAGAAATGAATTAAAAATTACTTTGTATTCACCACTTTATTAATATATACATCAGCATGTTTCGAAAGCGACTCTTTTTTCATCAGGAATTTATAGAATACTAAAAAATAGTAATGTCAAGTATAGACAAATGATAAACATAGAACACAATAATGTAAGAATAGACAAATTATAAACATAAACAAAAAATTATTAAATTAGATAAGTAATCAATCAAAAATGTTAATAAAAAAATATTAGCAATAAAAAATAAAAAGTATTTTACTTTATTAATATTAATATCAAAATAAACTGAAGAGATGGCTGTTTTTAAAAAATATTTGATTATTAATTATATTTAATTCACTGTTAACGCTTTTTCTGATTTCTAAAGTTTCAAATTTGTTTAATTGTAAACAGGTTGTATTTGTATGTAAAATTTTTAAACCTTTATTTATTTCAAAAGAATGATTGGATTATATGTGTATATTAATAAAGTGGTAAATACAAAGTAAATTTTAATTTAAAAAATAAAACAGTAACCTTGTTTACATCACTTTTATAATGTCACATCACCAAGTTACCGCTTCATATGAAAATAGAAAAAAAATATTTATTAATAAGAACGCCACAAAGTGAATACCTTACATATCTTTTGAATAAATTATAATAAATATTTAAATTAGATTAATACTATAAGCGTATCTTGGACATAATACTATATTATTTATCGATGAGAAACCCTTATTATAATGTATATTGCACTATATACCTACCTACAAAAAGTGTCAAACAAACTCCTTTTGCGAATGCTTAATATTTAAATTAGCCTATAAGCTTTTTGAATTAAGGTATTGAGTACTGAGTAACTAATATTTGATAAAACCATAAATATGTTACGAAATAAACTAGGGCGGATAGGTTTAGAGGGTCTTTGTATAATCCTATACGGTTTTCCTTGTATTTGCGCTGCGAACTAAGTAATTGATGAGTCCCCTTTACCTTTTGCAAATATGTAATTTTCCGACATTTATTTTACTAAATTTAAAGACAACCTCCCCTTATTTTACCTTTGAGCAGCAGTTCAATATTATTCGTCCTTCCTTTTATATAGAAATTTATTTTTATTCCCCTTCATTTCCCAGTTTGGGAGTTAGTCTATAAAAAACCTTTTTGTCCGATTGATTTTCTTGTATTGAGTATTATTTCATAAAAATGTTTGCTTGCTAGCAAGGTACTCCTTGCATTATAAATCATTATCCGTATCGTTTTCAGAATTACAAGCGCGCGCCCAACAATTATGCACGTTTGATATTATTTCTGGAAAGAACCCACAGACCTTCTGTCTGGGATTAACAATATAAAAAAATTTATTAAGTTGTAAAAAAAGTTACCTGCTTACCGACATGAAAGTTAATGTTTTTTTAGTGGGAAATGTTAAAATTTCCTACGTAATGAGATATTTTGTGTTTAATACCAAAGACACTAAAATGAAACAATCCTATTAATATATTTTTTAATCATTAATAATATTAACAAATCTCAAATGAAATATGATACAGAAAAGCCACATAAAATAAAAAAAAGTTATGTTTGCATCTGCGACTCGAACCTAGAAATTCTCGGTCTACCCTATATAACTGTTAATATCATCTTTAATTGATTCCCATAGTATACATATGTCGATACAAATGATGGAGAACAACAGGGTGATCAGTGAGTAAGAGCGCTGGTCACGGATAGACCGAGAATCGTTCTGGGTGCTAGTTCCAGATGCGACCGTAACCTTTTTTTATTTTCTTTTCTTTTCTTTTTTTTTTTTTTATTGTATTGTATTATTTTTAGGTACTTTTTATTATTTAGTATTATTCATAAGTAGCTTTTTTAACTTCATCTCTTTATATGGTCTATAAATAATGTGTAATGATGGCCTGTCCAAAAAGAGAAAATAAATGTTAAAAAAAAAAAAATAATAATAATAAATTCGTAGAATAGACGTAATATAAGAATAATATAAGAATAGGAAGTAATATTTGTACAGCGCCCCTGAGGTGATTTCTCACAAAAGCGGCGCTATAAAAATCATCCGATTATTATTATTATTATTAGCTTGTCAGCGGGACTTTATTTCAACAATATTATACACAATAATAAATAAAAATAATCGTACAAATAATAGCGAAGTAATAGAACAATATAAGGACGTGTATATTGTGGTCAATGTACACAGATTGAAAAAAGGTATTTTATAAATATGAAAACAGTAGAACAGTTTTATTATAGTGATAACTGACTCCAATTACACAATAACTATCAAATAATATTATAAAAATATCAACATATCAGCAAGTATCAAACAGGTTGCAAGATACAAAAAAGTAGTACAATATTGTTACAGTGAGAATAGACTCTTAATATAATAGTAGAACTTAAATAATTTTACAGATATCCGCAGTTATCAAGGAGATATACAATCAAGAAGACCATCATATTTGTTTAAAATACAACATAACGCGTAGCAAAATAGTGTCAATGCAGCCGATATTAGGGAGATATATTTCATTCGAGATTTGTTAATATTATATCTAAGGAACAAAAAAGTACAATCAGGTTTATAAGCTTCAATAAGTCATTCCAATAAAAAATTTATATTATTATTTCTATTAATATTTTTTAAAACCAAAAAAAATGAGCGTTTAATGATTTAGAATTTAGTAAAATAAGTAATGTTTTATATGTTTTTACTTTGCAATGTATTATGTATTAGGGTCGGTTGAAAATGCGTTATTTTCCACTGGTCAGGGGCGCATTCAAACAAACTCCAACCCTTGTAGTCCTGTAATGGACGCGGTAAAAATCCTGGGTACGGTATTTCAAAGGCCCTTGCTTTGATAAAGGTAGGATAGTTTACAAGTTGTATTCAAATTACAGTCAAACTAAATACAATATATTTTCGTTGGCCGGAAAATGACCTACTTATTAGATACCTCTTTGTGCTGCAAAAAACACATTGATACAGATATACACAATATATATATTAATGATTCTTTCTGAAAATATAATCAATTTGAATAAATGCAACAAACAGTGCCAAGCATTATCAAATATGCAAAAATATATCTGTAATAAATTGTACGCTGAATAAAAAAAACTTTTTTTTGTTGTGTATTTATGGCATAATAATTTATTTAAATAGGTTATTTCATATATGATACCAGAGTGGAAGATGCTCTCAGTATAGCCCTGGTGATAAGACCACCATTAATAATATAAACGTTTCTGTATAGCTTGGCAATAAAAAATAGACATTTAACAACATGTCAAAGATATAGTTAACAGCTTGATATTGCCACGGAAAATGAAAAAATTACACACGTTTAGATTTTTTACATTTGGATTTGACAGTTCGTTTTAAAGGAACAGTGTAAAATGTTATA
>JAHDVE020007661.1:0-20074 GCA_022606495.2 Halesus radiatus
GCACATAAAAACGTTTGATTATAATACCTTTTTTTTTTTCCTGTTTTCAGGTGCTGATCATCGGCGGCGGTATCGCCAACTTCACAAACATCGCGGACACGTTCCGCGGCATCATCTCCGCCATCGACCACTATAAGGAGAAGCTGCGCGAACACAAGGTGACCATCTTTGTGCGGCGCGGCGGGCCCAACTACCAGGAGGGACTCAGGTACGCATCGTCATTGGACACAAACTCTTTCTTCGTACGATAAATCTTTATTGTACGATAAAATGATATTTCAGAAAATAAATTTGTATGATAAAGAAAGCCGTTAAAATTGATATAAATATTCTAAATATTTATCGTAATTTG
The DNA here is from genome assembly GCA_022606495.2 of Halesus radiatus. Classification (NCBI taxonomy): domain Eukaryota; kingdom Metazoa; phylum Arthropoda; class Insecta; order Trichoptera; family Limnephilidae; genus Halesus; species Halesus radiatus. The sequence goes on from JAHDVE020007661.1 coordinate 353, forward strand.
TCCTATTTCGCGTTAACTCAAAACTCTCCCCTCCTTTGATTTTCTGTCTCTTTCTTTTCTATATGTTATCCCATTCTATTATTAAGCATATTTCTAGCAGTGGCGGTCGGTTACTTTTTTGCACACAAACTCCAACGGCTCGGAGGGCTTTGAAGCAGAGAATGGACGGTTACCTCGAGAGGGTCTCCTCTTGGGGTAAGAATAACCTCGTCTAATTTAATGTTTCAAAGACCCAATCATGTCTGATTACGTCTAAAAGGGATCGAAATGACAATCTAGTCTCCTTTAATGGAAGCAATCTTCCCAACAAGCCCCCCATTGGTATGCTTGGTGTAACCTGCAGTGACCAGTTCAGGTATGGGGGCTCCATCGAAGCCCGAGTAAAGTTAGCCTCTCAGAAGCTGGGCGTATTGTACAGAGCCCGCAGATACTTTAAAAGTACACAACTGCTGACCCTGTACAAATCGCAAGTGCGCCCCACTGTAGAATTTGGCAGCCACCTCTGGTCGGGAGTCCCAAAATATCTGAAAAAAATCCTTGACTCTGAGCAGAAACGGGCGGTCCGTTTGATAGATTCGCTGATCTTAAACTGATTGCAATCTTTGGAGCACAATGCTGTCCTTGTTCTACCGGTATTTTAATGGAAGATGCTCTGAGGAACTAGCGTCATTGACTCGTTCCTGTGTTTAACAGCTCGGCTGTGGAATGATCTGCGGGCCTCTGTGTTTCCTCCATCCTGCAACATGGGTCTCTTCAAGACCCAAGTTCACTCCTTCCTATCCTCTAAAAGACCCTCCACACAGCATCCCCTAAGATGTTATAGGCCTTGAGGGAAATTATTTCCTTCAGGGTCTCCTGTGTGGAGTTACTGTAAAAAAAAAGGGATCCTTGACAATCAGTACATACCTACTATCAAATTAAATATAAAAATCTATGTTTATAGCGTGTGAACAAGAAGCAATTACGGATAAAAAGAGTTAGCTATATAAATCATTTACGCTTTGCAAAATTACAGATCCAGCAATGAAAATTACAGGGTCAGCAGTTAATATTATTCTCCATTTTAAATCCCATATTATAGGCTGCTATCCTTATGATGATTGCAAAGTTCTACCCGAACACAATTGCAATCGGAATAGAGTCTCGGATATACCCACCCTTTCATTTTTTGATATATATCGGATATATGTTGATAATTTTATAAAAAAGATCTTGATATTTTCAAACTCTGCCTAAAACTATCAGAAATATCCCATACATATTCCTCTGGACACGCCCAGTGGAACGCTGAAGTAATCCTGAATAACCATGCCGTTTCTCCACACAACTTTGTTCTGGCATACACTTCTTGCTTAATTCACATTCATTCATAGCACTCCACAGGTGAAGGAATCCTTGGACATAACGGTGTTTTCTTTTTTTTTGGCAGACAAATGCGAGAGGTCGGCCAGCGCCTGTCCATCCCGCTGTACGTGTTTGGGCCGGAGGCTCACATGACGCAGATCTGCCGGTACGCGCTGGGACACGAGCCCATCCCCAAAGAGATGCTCATTGTTCCGAACGCGACCGCGTTGTTGCCACCACTGCGCGCCGAAAAAAATAGCGGAGTGAGTACCTGTTTACGTACATATTATCGAAAATAACTGTAGTTGTACACCTGAGAAAACGTAGCCACGTAATATAATTAGACAACGAGAGCAAAGAAAAATATACTTTGGACTGTGCAACTCCCTCATGTGGGTGTATCAACAGGGGATAGCCTCGGGAAGAACAATTTTAGATCCGGTCGTGAAGGACCAAAAAACCATTATTAGGGTTATTTTGCGTAAACCCAATAATTTTGTAGCGACGAGCTTTTCAAAGAATTTAATATTTTGGATGTTCGTCAAATGTACATAAAAAAAGGTTATTATCAACGTACGCAAAAACATAGAAAATTTAAAAAAAAACCGATTGTAATTATGTTACAAAAAGTCCCACCAGAAAGGATCTCCTTGTCCCGAGGAGCGAACGGCAATCTATCAAAAGACATATATCAACCTACAACAAAAACTACCTTTGGACAAAGAAATTTGCAATACTTCTCTATAAAAGTATTTAACATCCTCCCTCTAGCAATAAAAACCATTAAAAAATTAACTGAATTCAAAGTATTAAGATATGGATTATGGACATGGGAAGGAAGAATATAGATATGAAATTGCAACCGAACAGGGTTTAACGGTCACGGCATTCTTTCTAATAATTTTTTAGAATTCTTATTAATCTTATTGCATTATCATGTTCCTCTAGTAATATTTTAATATAATTACGAAATATTACTTAAATTTTTTTATCAAACTTAAAATATACTTGACCAAATTCATATTCTTTATATAAAACCATGTACAGTGTGGCCTTAGAACGGGGTACCCCAGTAAGGTTACATTTTTTTGCGAATTTTTTTGTTAAACTTTAAGAAATAAATAAATAAAATAAATATACATATCTGGGACCGAAAATACGAGGGCCGTCCGTAAAACACGTTTATTTTCATTAACATGTACATTTTTGTAAAGCTTGGGCTTTTTCCTATTTTTTCTACATAATCACCATTGCGATCGATGCATTTTTGCATACGGTGTACCATCTTTTTTATGCCTCTGTCGTAGAATTCTCCCGCCGTGTCGCGCAGGTAGCGCACGACACTTCTTTCAGTTCCTCGTCGGTACTGAAATTCATTCCACCCAAATGTTTCTTCAATTCATTTTTATTTTTTTTCCAAAATTTCAAGGCGTTAGTGTGTTTTTAGTTATTGTGAAAAATCTTCATACAAAAAACGGATTTAAAAAAAAAAAAAAAAAATTTTGACTTTGACAACATTGAATAGTGTCAAATTTTTCAATCTTACCACTCTAACTCACTCAAAAGTCACGAGCCGCCACCAGGTAGAGGGGAGTCTGAAAAAATGATTAAATAATGTCATTTAAATTTATTCATTCATAACACACTTAGCAGATAGATTGAAATAAAACATATGGTTACAGAATAATACCTTTTATTCCTTAGAACAGGCAATCTGCCTCGCTGGGAACTAAGATCCACTTGACAAGACATAATAAGCACCTGCACACATTTTGATTATTTTCAGTTGCTTAAATATTCTCAATTGTCATTAATAATTATATAATAATATGTACTTTCTATTATGTTATATACTATATAAATATACCTACGTAATGTAATGATAATAATAACAGATTTAGAAATACAAATAATGGACTCCGGTATGTCTTTTTCGCTCGCACGTAAACTCCATCTGTGAAAGGGCGGTTTTTAAAATAATACAGCGAGTTAACTTCTTACGTCGTTCTTGTTATAAAAAATATACTTTTTGGATAAAAATATCCTTTATTATTAATTATTACGATAATACAACAAATGTGATTTAATTTAAACTGGACTTATCGAGTGAGCAATACGACAAGCGAAGTGCTTGGATTCAATCGACAAGATAGATTAATTTGCGTGAGGCGGTGGAGCCCTTTATATAGTTCCCGGTCCTGGTGTAGAACTGTGTGAAGTCCATTCAGGTCGTGATGATATGTCGTCTATAAGGTTGCTGACCGGCTGTACGTATAAGTCCAATAGTCGGTCTTAGCATTGTAATTGTTAAATTACGTTTAGGTTTCTTGAGGTCTTCTACTGAATGCACATTCTGCTTATCATTTTAATTGAGGCGGTGGAGCCCTTTATGTAGTTACCGCTCCTGGTGTAGAACCGTGTGAAGTCCATTCAGGTGTGATGATATGTCGTCTATAAGGTTGCTGACCGGCTGTACGTGTAAGTCCAATAGTCGGTCTTAGCATTGTAATTGTTAAATTATGTTTCGGTTGCATGAGGTCTTCGGCCAAATGCATGTTCTGCTTAGTATTTTAATTACTAGGCGAGATGAAGCGCAGGGTGTAGAGGGCAATCAGTATTGTCTACTCAGAAGTGATGTACATCGTGGGTGGTTAACTAGCGTGATGGTTAGTTAATTAGACATTAATTTTTCAGGAGAACTAACAAGCTCTTCAATAGCTGCTTTTGTGATGTTAGCACTCCGACAGCATTCGTTAATCGTATTTCTGTATTTCCAGGTGGGCGACGCCGACACCAAGAAGGGCCCCATGAGCAAGAGGGAGCTGGACACCATCTGCGAGAGGGACGGAGACAGACCTGTGCCGCAGGGCCAGGAGCTGTTCAACAGCAACAGCAAGTCCATCGTCTGGGGCATGCAGAACAGGGCCATACAGGTAACAAACACTGAATTCGCGCCCTTGAGGTGATTTTCCCACGAAAACGGTGCTATAGAAGTAATCCAATTATTATTATTATTAATTTGGAAGTCACCTCTCGGCTGGCGCACCAAAATTTTCTATGTAAATCGAACATGACATATTCACATGTAAATAATTTCGAATTACAAATTAACATATTTAAAAATAAATTGTATGAAAAAATAAATTTTCCGGATTGTTTTTTGCAAAAATTTCAAATTTGTACTTTTTTTTTTCAAATTATTTTGTCTGTTACAGAACATGCTGGACTTTGACTACGTGTGCAGTCGAAAGGAACCGTCCGTGGTAGCCGTGGTATACCCCTTCCACTCTGACCATAAACAGAAGTTCTACTTTGGAAATAAGGAAATATTCATTCCAGGTAATGTATATTATTTTATTAGCCAAGAAAATATTATAAAACACATACATACCTACAATCCGTTACGAAAATGTAGATATATAATAAAATTAAAGTAATTTTTGTCATTATTGTGGCAACACCGTGTAAAACCAATTTTAGAACAGTATAGTAGATTCCAATTTGAGGTTATGATTGATTTTCGAAAATGACATTTTGATCAAAATCTAATAAATGGCTTCTTTATCTTTATACTACCTGAAATATAATACCGGGGTTATGAATGGTTTAGAGTAAATTGACTACCCCTATCCCTACCCCTACCCCACCCAGTAATTTTCCTCTTATTGTGAACGTCAATGTGGAAAATTCTACTTTTAGTGGTTTTTCAAAATCTCATGTAGACAGTGACCTTCTTTTTTCGAAAGTCAAGTGCGCAAAATTTCATCAAGCTCCGAATAAAACTGTAGATTCGGACATTCTTCTTTACATAATGTAAGAAGAAAATGTACATTTAAAAATTGCAAAAAGAAAAATATTACAATCCAATTAGTGGTGTTCAGGGCAAATATGCGCGCGGGCCGCCCGAGTGTTTCGTAACAACTTGTTTTATTGCAATATTATTATTTTTATTAAATTATTTATAAAAAATTTAACACATCCATCATAAGTAGAGATGGGCGATAATGAATAAAATTAATACATTCAATCTCGTGACACGATTCTGATTCACACTGATTCTCAAATTAACACGGAATTAATTCTTCATTCCTTAGCTCAGGCCTTACGACCCTACGAGTATTTAACGCGCGGCACTATAATTATGGCGCAGGTACTATGGGCGTCATCGTAAAATCGCTGTAGATATTGTGCAGTGTGCAGGACTCGATTTGACGTATAGAATCCCACACCGCAATCCATAAAAACCTCTAAGTCATCGTCCGCACTAGTCCGTAGTGACAAGTCAGACTCTAGTCAGCCAGTCAGTAATTCCGAGCAGCGCATATTCGAGTCTGTCCGCAGTGGGTCTGCAGGACGCAAGTTAGTCACAGCAAGACTCGCAAGTTCCTAATTCGTTTCTCAGCAACTTTATTCGTCTTTAGTTTCAGCGTGGCCAAGCTAAGCTGTCAGTTTCAGTAGTTGGGTGGGAATTTCCCAAGTAATCCGCAGTCGATAGGGTGCATCTTTGTTTGACTTGTAATATTGTCACATTGAGGTGTTTACACATTTTTAAAATGAATTATTATCTAATTGAGTAAGGTTGATATTTTCGCGTTTATTTCAATTTCAAATATGTTGTTTTTATTTTTAAATATGTTGTTTCCGACACAAGTACAATTTGCGATGCGAAAAAATTCCCCGTTTTAATTTGTGTATTATAAATATATTTTTAATTAAAGGAATGAATTAAATGAAGTAATTCACAAGACTGGGTGAATCAGACTGAATTGAATCTCCGCTACGAATGAATCTGCTTCTTTCTAATCATAGGTAGTTTCCTCAGAATAGCTACTTATATTCAGAGATTTAATTTTTTGATTTTGCTGATCAAATACGTCGGCGTTCAAAGGATACAAATAATCCAAGAGTCCCTGCTTCGTCAGGAATAGCACAATTAACACGGGCTCGAAAATTCCTCCACTCTGAAAACATATAATAGATTTAGTCAAAACATTCTACTCAAAATTAGAATCGAACTCGAATCCATTCATCTCCAGACTCGGCCGCTGGACCCCCCGCACAACCCCCTCAAATTCCATCTTATACCTCCATTGTCGTAAGCACGTAAAACACGGTTTACAATTCTTTCAAATAAAAGCCCTACATTAGCAATAGGCAGCCCCCTCACTGGGTGGAGAAGATTATCTCCACATTTATGCACCTCTAACCACAGTTGACACAGGAGAGGGAGAAATGTTCCCGGCACTGTACACAAAAAAATTACAATACGATATAGGATACAAATAAACAATAACAATTAGTTTGAAAATTTTATTTCCTTGGAATCGTCTCCTTTTGCAAAAGTACTACTAATTTCTGACCACCGTTTGATGTTGGTGTGAAAAATATTCACTTAAACCGTAGTATTGTTAAAAGTTACATTATTTTTCTTTTGAACCATCTTGATGGTGCGATTTAAACGATCGCAGAGCTCTCTTTTTTGTTGACAAAAATCTTGACTATGTAATTTACCAAAACAGGCAAAAATCTTCCCAAATTGAACAAAATTTAATAAATTTTTTTGTCCTCGGCACAGTGCCTATACGTTTTCTTCTTTTAATAATATTTTACATTCTCCCCCCAGTGTACAGCGACCTGGACAACGGATTCACCAAGCACCCCGAGGCCACGGTGCTGATCAACTTCGCCTCGCTCCGCAGCGCCTACGACAGCTCCCTGCAGGCCATGGCGCACAAGCAGCTGAAGACCGTGGTCATCATCGCCGAAGGCATCCCCGAGAACATGACCAGGAAGCTGATACAGGCTGCCGACGCCAAGAAGGTAGACAGAGAACTAATCGTACTTCTAACTAATATCATTGCTTATCACTGACCTTTCCCCTCTATTCTTGTATGTGCCAGGAGTCATTGATCTGGCCCAAGGTTGTAAATCTTGGACTTATGGATGGATTAAATAAAATCAAGGATGTAGATACATTTTTTTACTCCAAATATGCTCAGGAATTGCTGGTTAACAGTCAGCACCCAAAAACACGCATTTTGCAGGTTGCTAACTCAAGAAATACTATGAAAGATTTATCTGTTAACACGTTCATTGCTAACTAAAATTCGTACATATTAATGCCATGCTGAGAACATTTGACTGAAAGGTCGAGCGAACTAAAGGAGTGTTTACATGACCATAATATTGTATAGACATCATCATTTACTGTTTTATTACCAATGGAAAATACAACAGTGACAGTGCCTAGCACTGAGGCTAGAAACGACTCAAAACCACATGGCTGCGTCTGTTTTAGACCGGAAATGGAACAGACGGCGCATCAAATTACTGTCAACGCGTGACGCGCGGTGTCAGCAATGAACGTGTTAATTATATATGGGTAATAAGTAAAATGTGTAAGATTTCAAAAGACAATAATCCTCAAACCGTAGTCTTTTAAATTTTATATGAAATGCGTTCTAGAATCTTAGGTGAAACGTTAAAAACTGCTTTTACTTTTTTTTAGACATCTTACACAATTAAATTAAATTTAAGGATTCCAGTTCGAGAATTTTTGTCTTTTGAAACCTTATACATTTTCCTAACTACCTATTGAGTATTTACAGATAAATCTTTTGTGGTATTGCTTGAGTTAGCAACCCGCAATGTGATGTTTACGGCTATTTTTAATGCTGGCCCTTAAAGTCTGTCAGGTGTGTACTGATGCACCCTGATGCCTTGTCTCCGTATGTTCCAGGTGACCATCATTGGCCCGGCCACGGTGGGCGGCATCAAGCCCGGCTGCTTCAAGATTGGCAACACCGCCGGCATGATCGACAACATCGTCGAGTCCAAGCTCTACCGCGCCGGCAGGTGAGGCACTATCTGACTTAACCTAACCAACTCTCCATTTCTCCCATCGACTTTATGCGAAACTGTATTACTACGCTTCTTCCAACAAAACTTCACATTCCAATTCAACCTCAAAACAAATTTAATACCAGGTCCTCAACAAGTAAAACCCTGAATATCCCAATAACACACACCTCACACGGGCAAAGACACTTTTATTATTTTTCCATCACACTCTATAATTGCATGGCCACCACTCTGAAATAACTACCAACTATAAATACAGTATCTAAAATTCATTTCAAAATATATATCACGGCCTGGATCATAAATCAAAGTATTCACTTCATTCAAAACATTATAAAACCAAACCAAACATAACTCAACACATAAAGGAAACATACTTACATAACAGTCCCTTCCATCTCTTTCCACTTAATATAATTTTTTTTTATCAATTTACTCGATATCTATTGTAGCATTTATCTTCTTCTTCTATCTAATGAAACGAAACTAGAAGTCCACAATGTGAGGCATGGGACTGGCAAAGGAAGGATGAAAGTAGACTGAATGCTGTAGAAATGAGATCTCTGAGGCGAATATGTATAAAACTATGTATGATCGTGTGAAAATTATTGAGATTTGTAAAGAATGCAAGGCTGACGTAAGCGTAATGAGTAATTTAAGAAAGGGACGCTCTTAGATGGTTTGGGCATGTATAGCAAATGAACGAAGAAAGGAGTGTATGGAGAATATACGTCCGGGGAAGACATGGCACGATCAAGTGAATCAAATACTTGAGTCGGGCCATGTCAGAAGTCGGAATAACAGAAGAGAATGTATGGGGCGATGATGAATGAATGAAGCAAGAAGTGTATGCCAAGATCGAGTTGTTTGGCGGTCCGTCCTCTCTGCCTACTCCTGCGGCGAAACGGCGTGGTGGTTAGTTATTTAGTTAGTTAAGTCATATTATTACAAATACCTGAATTTGAAGGGACACAGGAGGCCGTGGAACTCGAGTTCTAGTGATTTTTTTAATTTGTTAATTAAAAATTTGGCTTTCGATGCCCGTGGATTTCAAATTAACGCGGTTCTACCGTATGTAACAAGAAAAATATTGAAAATACATTAGCCACAGCGAGTACATTACAAATATAGATTTATGTGATTTACTTCATAATAGAGAAGAAGGTTATGGACAACATCCTCGGAGTTTGGATTCATTCAATATGGCCCCCTTGGTAAATAATTACATTATGTGTACTGATTTGTGTTTGTTGTTATTCCCAGCGTGGCGTACGTGTCCAAGTCCGGCGGCATGTCCAACGAGTTGAACAACATCATCAGCAAGGAGACGGACGGCGTGTACGAGGGGGTCGCCATCGGAGGAGACAGATATCCCGCCAGCACCTTCCTGGACCACCTCATCAGGTATGCTATTCTAGGGATTTACATTGCCGAGCTTGTTATTATGGCGTCTGAGGAAAGTGTACAATGAGAGAGTTACCCTAGTTCAGACGGTGGTTTAATGTATATATTTGGATAAAATACCATAAAATAGGGAAGCATTGTGAAGAGATGTGACCCGTCCAAGTGGCGAGTCGTGATGGAGTAGACTTGAGATTTCTCTACCTGATGGAGTATGGCTACTGGCTACTACCCTTAGCTCTATTCTACCGACTTTCTCTCGGGTAGGCTCGGAATGAACCATCTGCGGGTCAGAAGGGATGTACACATTGTTACGCATTTCGTCAGACTGATTCGTGGATGGTTTAAAAATTCGGCTATCACGGAGAGCATTTATTTCTATGTTTCCGATGGTTTTCTCCGTCACCGACAGCATAGACTGTTTTATCTCCCGGCCTGCAGGACCAACTTGCCAATGGTCATGCCGGTGGAGAGGGTAATGTGGTTGTTGAACAGAATTAATTCGGATATTGACATATTTAGTTAGTTTAAAATGTACCTACTTTTTTTTTTTATACACCGTGTTAAATCTTGCTGTCAATCATCATCTTCGAACTGTTTCATTTAAACAAATAAGAATATTTGAGCTAGTGAACGCCACATGTCAGTAAGATGAAGGATTTAAGGAAACTATTTTTTTGGTTCAGTTATCCGTTAAATTCGTCGCGTATTTACGTAGTTTACAGCTGCTAAAGTCAAAACGATCCCCGGGTCTTCCCAATCGTCTGGAGCCGTTGAGACTATGGCACCCCCAATTGGGGATTGTGAGGTTGAAGGTATCGAGATGGGGATTTATTTATTTTTATATTTAATATAAATACATATAAAATATTTAATAGTACAGATATATCTTAATAGCTAATTACAAAAAAGTATAAATTACTACAGCGCCATCTATCGACAGTAGTGAATAAATAAAAATAATAGAAATAAAAGTACATCGAGAACGTAATATAGATAATGTTTGTGTTGTTGTACACAATAGTTGCTACAAAACAGAAGACTAAAAGTGCATCAGCACTAGAAATGCAACAATAAGGCGCATACAAGATATAAACATAGTACATTCATATTTCAATAGTATAATAGCTAAAATGTTCATCTAAATGAGTCCGCTACTCACTTAGATGAACATAAAGAAAAATTAACATTCCCGGGTTACGAATAACATGACAGTATTTGAAAATCTCCTACTACCATCACAGTAAGCGGAAGATGTTGCTTGTGTCGTAATGGAGGACTTGGCCAGCCGAGGAATTGAACTCACGATGCCTGAGTAAGACTCTAAACGCGATTCCAACTCCGCCACCGACCGGTCAATTAATTAATGAAAGCGTTATTATATTAAATTTTTAAATATTAATTATTTTTATTGAGATTTAAAAACCTCATTTTAATATTTAATCGTTGTAGTATTGAAAATGGAAAAAACGACAGAAAATAAAAAGATTTCAGTCGCATCTGGAACACGAACCCAGGACCTCTGCCTTTCCGGGGCAACCGCTTAACCAACTTAGCTAATGAGACCAGTTCAATTTATGTCATCTTCATCGATATCATATCTCAAATTCAAGACTTGTCAATATTATTCTCCATTTTTAATCCCATATTATTGGCAGCTATCTTTATAATCGTTGGCTAAGTTGGTTAAGCGGTTGCCCCGGATAGGCAGAGGACCCGGGTTCGAGTCCCAGATGCGACTGAAATATTTTTATTTTCTTTCATTTTTTCCAGTTTCATTTAGGTTATGTTTATATTATTTTCTACAATGATTAAATATTTGTTTTTATATTATTTTATGTGCCAGATTTAAAATGAGTAGATTGGTTTAAAAATGTATACTGTATTTGAATTTAAAATAAATAAATTGGTATGTATTTTTCATCATTTAGATGAGAATTCCCGGAATATTCCTCGTTTGGGAAAAAAATTAAGTATAATATAATAAGTACTCTGGAATTTACCCATCACTATGTGTAGCGATGTAAAACACGAAAAAAAAAACTCGTCACGGGCTTTACCGATTTCTAATGATGATGATTTGTTACGCAGATACGAGAAAGACCCCAAAGTCAAGATGATGGTTCTCCTCGGAGAGGTGGGAGGAGTGGAAGAGTACCACGTCTGCCGCGCCATCCTGGAGAAACGCATCACCAAGCCGCTGGTGGCCTGGTGCATCGGAACCTGCTCTTGTAAGTAGCTCGGTATTCTTCTACAACATGTCATGATAATTTTTCAAAGCCCTTTAAAATGCACGAAATCTATGGCCGGTCGGTTTTGAGCTAAAAATGTCAAATGTCAAAACAAGGATGAGCTTTACCGTACATAAATTTATATTCATAGTGAACCATAACTAAACATAAGTAATAAAATTATGTACTTTTTTAGAAGTTTTAACTCGAAGAATAATAATAATAGTATTGAGCATTAATATTATCATAATATTCGTATTGATAATTATAGAGCTTAAGGTCACCCAAATTAATTTTAAATTTCACCAAAGCTAAAAAAATACTCATTTAAAATAAATAAAAAAATCGATAAATAAAAATTCCATTCCAATTCAAAACCAGAATATGCGCGAACTCTGCAAACGGAGCCCTGTGACGTCATATGTCGAGAATGCAACGGTACCGAAAGCACAGGCTGTTTTGATGAGATGGTTTTTATTCACTTTTAATTAACGATTTATAAATTGTACATATTATAATCAAACCTATTTTTTCAGAATCGGTGTTTGCTGATCTATATGAATACATTTTTTTTTTTTTTTACATGAATACCCCCCTACAAGAGTCTCAACTGCTCCCAACCGTCTGGAGCCAGTGAGACTATGGCATCCCCAATTGGGAAATGTTGTGAGGCTGAAGGTATGGGGGAGGGGAAGGAGAAGGGGAAGAGGAAGGTGGGGCAATGCCTGGCTATTCAGATATGGTCACCAAACATGGCTAAAAGCCATTTCAAGCAACGTTTCAATTCTGAATGGTGGTATTTCACCAGGGCGATACTGAAAGTATCTTCGACTCTGTAACGTGCGCAAATATACCATACATTATTTTTTAATTAATTAATTGTGAAACAGCACAAATTAATTAAATAAAATTTAGTTGCGCACGCCGGGATTTGAACCCGCGACCTCCCGATTCGTAGTCGAGAGCCTTACCCCTCGACCATGGAGGCCGTCATAGATATTTTTAAGCCATAATATTTTTCACTCGAGTTCCTCATTCAATTTGTTAGTTAATTTAATTTAATAAGTTATCGTTAACCTGCCGATTCTAGTTGTTCCCTATTGGGAACCAAATGACGGTCCTCATAATACCCGTTCTATCTCCCTTTCTCTTAAGGTGGTCAGACATGTGTTTTAGAAAGAGACAACGCCAGATCTCACTTTACATTATATTTTGATAGTAGACTTAACAAGTAGAGCGCCGATTCACTTGTGGAAGGTCCAATTAGTCCAATACCTTCCTTGCTAGAATTCTTTTGGATGCTATTTCGACCCTGACTGCTATGACATCTGTATGAGGATAAAGTCAGCAATTGTTTGAGCAAAAATCATTAAAGCAATTTTCATGCTGTTCCACGTATTTTCAATTCTGAATGATGGTCTTTCACCAGGGCGATACTGAGAGTATCTTTCACTCTGGAACGTGCGCAAATATACTATATATCCTAACCTAACCTAACCTAACCCAACTGTCTGGAGCCAGTGAGACTATGGCATTCCCATTTGGGCAATGTTGTGAGGCTGAAGGTATTGGGGAGGGGAAGAGGAAGGTGGGGAAATACCTTGCTATTCAGATCTGGTCACCAAACACGGCTAAAAGCCATTTCAAGCATCGTTTCAATTCTGAATGATGGTCTTTCACCAGGGCGATACTGAGAGTATCTTTCACTCTGGAACGTGTGCAAATATACTATATATTATTTTTATTTAATTAATTGCCAAACAACAAAAATTAATCAAATAAAATTTACTTACGCACGCCGGGATTTGAACCCGCGACCTTCGGATTCGTAGTCGAGAGCCTTACCCCTCGACCTTGGAGGCTATAAATCAAGTGATAGATAAATAAATGATATTGCACTTATCACTTCTCAGGATAGTTATTGACAATCTACGTGTATCCTACGCATTAAGCGGGTTAGCTAAAGACAGCTCTTAAATTCAACGATCGAATATACTTAATAATTCCTCATTATTTATTGGTATTTTTATCTGTTTGCAGCGATGTTCACGTCGGAGGTGCAGTTTGGACATGCGGGCTCGTGCGCCGGCTCCAAGTTGGAGGAGGCCACGGCCAAGAACTGCGCGCTGGGCCGCCACGGCGCGCGCGTCCCCTCCTCCTTCGACACGCTGGGTGCCGAGATCGGGCGCGTATACTCGGAGCTGGTGGCCAGCGGCCGTCTCACGCCCGCGCCCGAGGTGCAGCCGCCCAAGCTGCCCATGGACTACGACTGGGCCATGGTGAGTTCCCGGTCCCGAAGACAGGATACAGTCACTTATCAACAGAATCAGAAGACAAGTTTTGCGTTGCTTGTAGTTCCTCTAGCTAAAAATATTTCCAGTTTTCAAAGATACTGTGATGTGTTTACAGGAACACCTTATGTGATTTTATTTTACATTTAGAAAGACACGAAAATAGAATCTTTTTCTGAATGTAACTAGGTATTATAAAGAATTTTGATAAATACGTGTACATTTTGTTATAAGATGGTATAATTTACAAAAGCATCAATTTGTAAAACATAAGTGATTATGACACAGCGCCCTTGAGGTGATTTTTCACAAAAACGGCGCTATACAAATCATCCAACTATTATTATTATTATGAAATTGCAGTCGGCAAGCGCACGGCGCGCAGCCCATCTTTTGTGCCTGCGTTTCTGCTTTTATGTCTAGTTGTGGCTCACGGGAATCCGGCATTTGAAAGGTTAAGCAAATAAAGCTCTGTTGAATTCTCAGTTTTTTTTTGTATTCAGTTAAGTCTCTATTCTGGGACCTTTTCTGTTTTTACCTTTTATGTGTATGTAATAAATAAATGTTAGAATTATTGTTGTTTTCTGGAGTTTTCCAAGGTTCTATTTTGGGACCTCTCTTGTATTATAAAAAAAATTGTATGTATATTTGAGCAGTTTTCCTACATAACTTGCATATTTTGGTTTCTTTAGTGCATTTACTCCAATGTCTGTTAGTCAATTGAACGTTTGCCTTTGTCCTTACAGAAACTAGGCCTGATCCGCAAGCCCGCCAACTTCATCTCCACCATCTGCGACGAGAGGGGTAAGGAGCTGACCTACAGCGGTGTGCCCATCAGCCAGCTGGCCGAGCGGCCCAATGGCATCGGTCTCACCGTCAGCCTCTTGTGGTGAGTGAATACGGATATATACAAGTGCATGCCACACCCGTGCTCTGATACCTGAAAAACTCCCAACAAAAGCTCTAACCTGGTTATTCACCAGTACTTCTTTATCATCTTAGTAATAAAAATAAAAAGATTTTTGTAAAGTATGAAAGTTTATTTGAACATACATGCCAATAAATGGATTTAGTGGAATTGTATACTTTATGCAATAACTAACGAACTCCAAATAACTCAGGGTGTGAGTAAATCTCTAAGATGAATTTGCTAATAGTTAATAGTTAATCATTCAGATTTGGCTGATGCAACATTAATAGAGAGTAATTGCAAAGCTACAAACATTACATTGTCTCAATAAAGAACTTAAATAGGAACTTAACTTAAATGTTACTAATGTAACAATTAAATGAAAAATCTACATACTAAACTCGTTAGGCCCTTGTCTGGATTCCAATGGCCTCATTGAATTCATTGCTGTCAACAAAAGACTGCCGATCTTGTCGAGAAGCTCTCGGAGCATTGCTCTAGGCTGTGGGGATGGTTTCGCATCATATAAAGGTGCATCATATAAATATCATGGAGCAGGTCGGGGTAAGAAGTTGAATCGTTACAAAGCAGCCTTGGATGGATCAATTCCAACAACATAACCTATAGTGTCATTTAACTAGTCCAGTCTTCTTCAACGGAATCAATCTTCCCTACAAGCCTTCCATTGACATGCTTTGTGTAACCTTAAGTGACCAGCTCAGGCACGGGTTAAGTTAGCCTCTCAGAAGCTGGGCGTACTGTACAGGGCCCGCAGATTCTTGATAATACACAATTGCTGACCCTGAATAATTCGCAAGTGTTCCTCACTGTTGAATTTGGCAGCCACCTTTGGTCAGGAATCCCAAAAAAATCTGAAAAAATCTTTGACTGCATCAACGGGCGGTCCGTTTGATATATTCAGCTATCTTATTTACCCCAGGGCTTCCCGTGTGGAGTTTTAATTAATGTGAATTGAATCTCGTTACAGGTTCCAGCGCGAACTGCCCGTGGAGGTGTGCCGCTTCCTAGAGATGTGCCTCATCATCACAGCCGACCACGGCCCGGCCGTCAGCGGCGCGCACAACACCATGGTCTGCGCCAGGGCCGGTAAGGACCTCGTCTCCAGCGTCGTCAGCGGCCTGCTCACCATCGTAAGTGTCCTACAGTCTACCCCTGTCTTCATGATCGTCGGCAGCGGGATTGAAAAACTTAAAAACTATGGATTTAACAGGGTTATTTAGTCACTCACGGGAAGAAAAAGCTCATTTTAACAAGGAAATAGAAATTTTCTCCCTCATTTTGTGTCTCATTATCCATAAGGATCTGGTCTCTAGAATCGTCACTCATTCCTTTCTTCAAAAACCACCACACAGCATCCCCAAGACATAGGACCTGAGGGAAATAATTTCTCTCCTGTGTGAAAAAAAAGACAATTTTGTATTGGTGGGCAGAAATTCCGAGGGTTCTTTCGTCATTTGCAAGAGAGAGTCATGTTTAATATATATAATAAATATTGAATTGTCTCTCTGTCTGTCTCCAGGGTGACAGGTTCGGCGGCGCTCTGGATGCGTCAGCGCGGGACTTTGATACGGCGTGCCTGGTGGGCAAGCACCCCATGGACTTTGTCACGGAGAAACGCGCCAAGGGAGAGCTCATCATGGGCATTGGACACAGGTAAACACCGTTCACACACCTCAACCGTCTCCGTCAGCGATTCCGATGAACAAGAAAGAAATGGCAACACGATTAATGCGAACTTTATTTATTGTCTAAATATTTTAGACTGATCCACTGAATTACAAGAACTAAAGTCACGCATTTAATAGCATGAGATCGTTGCCCCTCTCTTTATTTTAGCTTGTGAAGTTGTCCTCTGTTGAACTCTGCTGCTGCGTCGGCAATTTTGGGAACTTTCTCACATCAGCATATTGAGGCAACTGGCTCCTTGAACTCTGTTTATTGTCATCACAATTATCGCTGTACTGCCCGTAAATTGGTTTTAGTTTATTGACCTCCACAGTTTAAATGATTTTAAGTGGCAACACCAAGATGGTTCAAATGAAAAATAATGTAATTTTTTTTTTTCTTTTTTGTCACCGTCTCGTTTTATCACGGAAACATTGTCCTGAATGGCGAATCGTATTTGCGTGTTCCAGAGTGAAGTCGATCAACAATCCCGACGAGCGCGTGGCGTGCCTCAGCCGCTACGTGCTGGCCAAGTTCCCGAACCACCCCACACTGACGTACGCGCTAGCCGTGGAGGCCATCACCACGCGCAAGAAGCCTAACCTGATCCTCAATGTGGACGGTGTCATCGCCGCCGCCTTCGTGGACCTCTTCCGCCACTCGGGACAGTTCACCAGGTAAACTTCTACTAACAGTGTTTATACATTGTGTACTTTTTATCATTTCTCTGTGTAACACTAGTTTTAATTTAATTGATTGTTTCCTCTAAATTATTTTTAAATTTTTATCTGTTACTAATGTTTATCTGTGAGGGATAGTTAGGATGCAGGCGAATTCTCCAGTTATTCTGTATTGTTTTATTAATTACTGTCTCTTACTGGGTTTTCTTCTTAAATAAAAATAAAATAAATTATTATACTACATGAGCGTGAGTTGCCTCTGAGTAAGATTTTCCCTCACGCAGAGATCAGTCAAGTATGATGGTGCCAGCCCGTTCAGTGCCTCGTATACCATAAGACAAATTTTACACTGAACTTCTTCTGTCAATGTTGACAATAAGGCAGTCTTGCTAGGCCCCCCGAGTAGCGCACACACTCGCAATATAAAATTAACCCGTTTCACTTTGTTCCCAGCGAGGAGGCCGACCAGTACATCAAGATGGGCTCCATCAATGCGCTGTTTGTTTTGGGCCGCACCGTGGGCCTGATCGGGCATTACCTGGACCAGAACAGGCTGCAGCAGCCGCTGTACCGCCACCCGTGGGACGACATCACCTACATGCCGCGCGACTGAGCGCCGCCGCGGTACCTCAACACCGACAGCCAACCGCCGCCCACCCACACACTGACCCACACGCCGCCACATATCTGCTTAAAGTTTGATCCGGGTATAAACTAGATTGTTACTAGTTTGATTTAGGTGTAACCTAAGCTAATACTAGTTTGATTTAGGTGTAACCTAAGCTAATACTAGTTTGATTTAGGTTTGACCTAAGCTAATACTAGTTTGATTTAGGTGTAACCTAAGCTAATACTAGTTTAATTTAGGTTTGACCTAAGCTAATACTAGTTTGATTAAGGTTTAACCTAAGCTAATACTAGTTTGATTTAGGTGTAACCTAATCTAATACAAGTTTAATTTGGGTGTAACCCAACTGTTAGTAGTTCAATGTGGGTATAGTCGCTACATTTTATATTCAGGGTCAACAACCTAAGCCGCTACAAATCTAATTTAGGTTTAACCTAAGCTGCTACTAGTTTTTATTTTTGGGTAAACCACACCTAAATAGGAATGATATGCTACAAGTGTGTTCTTACATATATTATTTACGCATAATTCCGCTACGTTATGCGTTTGACTTAAGGTTTTACTTTGTCCAACTTACACGACGAGCAATATTTAATTCAACGACTCGCTAAAAGTTTCATTTCGGCTATATCTGAGCCGCTGTAAGTTCGTTTAAGCTTTAACAGTAATAGAATATCGTGCGTAATCCGAGTGTACAGACATAACCTCAATTTTTTTTTTACAATATTATTCCGAGGACAAAGTTCTCCGATACATTTCAGAACGGACAATGCAGATTCGACGCGATGACGGTAGGTATGACGCACCGGGAATGTTGTAAATGCACACGTTAATGTTGTTTAGAACATGTTGTGAACATTTTGAAAGCACTGAATGTTAAGTATGTAGAATTCAAAGCACTTAACTTGTAGTTCTAGAAATACTGTGTGTAACTTTTTTTCCGAAGCAGCATTTAAGAAAATATTCAATTATTTTTTTTAACTAGATTTTTAAAAATTAATTTATTTTTAGACTCGGCAAAATTTTTTTTTTTAATAAAATGCGATTTTGAAACTTCTGTTGGGTATAAGGTTATTTTTTCTTGTAACAGCTATTTCGCCTTACAGAGGTGCGGTATGCACTGTTTGATAATATTTTCATAAGGCGAAACAGTTGTTATGTGTAATAATAAGTACGCCTGACGGAATATTGTAAATATCATTTCCATTGTAAAAAAAAAAATTTCAATCGAGTTGTATAAAATGTATTTGAAAACGATAAATCTCTGGAATTCTTTAGAAAATGTGTGAAACTTGTGCAGTTTTCACAGGCTGGTGTGGATGTGTGTATATACCAACACGCTGTGGCCAAAATGGCCTAAGGGGCGGCCTAGAAAAATCTATGTCTCAAAAGTGATTCCATTAATTAAGAAAGTGTTTTCTTTTTTTTATATTCTAGAATATACATGTAATTATTTTAGTAATTTTATTTAAAACAACTGGGGAATTTATAAAAATGTCACTGCCTTAAAAAAAAATATCTCACTTAACTGTACGATTTTAAATGTGCTACGTAAAGAAAACGCCTTTGTCTATGGTTATCCGGTTGCATTTTCCATCCTTGCAACACAAGCGGAAGATTCTCTATGTTCAATAAGTAATAAGCCAAAAAACTTAATTCTTTATCTGTGGTGCCACGGTGCCATCGTTCT